>VICI01003625.1:0-12769 GCA_019593645.1 Akabosia matsudoensis | reverse complement strand
CTTCGTGTTGTACTATTGTACTGCTGCTCAAGGCTTTCGCTACTTTTCGAGTGTGTACTACCGCGCTGGTTATTGTCAGACGTTGTTTATTTTATAAGTATTGCATGATCACTTCAAAAGTATAGTTTTTCAGAGAACGTCCCTTTCCTCTGTGAACTGTTATTATTAGCAATTAGTTTTTTATGACTTACAGGAAATATTGTACAAAAGTTAGTTGACAATATTGAAGACAGGTCGCATATCACCCATTTTACGCCTTGAGTTTTAGATTTTAAATTGATTAGCACGCAGGATTTCTAAAACTTAACGAGTTTTTGCTTTTTTTAATGTGTAAGAAGCATTGTGGGAAAGAAGACAGTAACCTGATAGTGATATATCTATTGACGCTATCATAATAGAACCTTTTCAAGACATCACTAAGCTTTTTTCAATTATCCTTGCAGAATGTCATTTTTACAAGTTCAGATTTAATCAGTGCATAGTAATGAACTAACCTACCCAAGTTGCTACTTGTAATACCATATCATATTAATATCAATGTATACGGTTGACGGTTTGTTTGTTATTGTTTGTTTCTCAATGAAATACTTCATTCCAATTAATTAGAGATAACAATATAAAAACGCATAATAATGTCATAAAAACCCAATATTAGCTATATACACTGCCAACTGTGAGCTCTGTTTCAACATTTTTGGCCATACTAAGTCTTCTAAAATCTATTAATCAATAAGAGACTCTGCTCAATCACATCTAATTACAGGTGCAAAAAGATCCCATCTGTTAATTGTAAAAGTCATGTGCAAGGTAAACCTTAGATGAAGTGGACTCTCTCACAAACGCCGATATCAATTCAATGATTTTCTTTCAAAAAACAAAGAATTCAGAGACACTCTTTTTCACAATTGGTTATGGGAGGTGACGATGAGTCTGACCTATTTCTTAGGCACAATACGGAATTCTAATGATATGTGTATTTTTATACACAAATATAGCTTAAAACAATTACATACTTAGCAAGTTAACCTCAAGCAAGTATGATTAAGTACTCTCATCCCGTCGCACATTTCGAACCGTGTGACTTTGTAAACATTTACTGTCTACGTTTAGTTGGTTGCTTGCACCAATGCAAGCTTTAATTAGCTCACTTATAAATGTCTTTGTTTCTGTTGTGTCCAATCGTGTAGGATTTTTTAAAACTCTATTCGACATACTAACAATTCTCCTCGATACAGTCTTGACAAAGGGGCTCTATGATAAAACGGAAAAACTCGAATCAATGAAACTTTTTTCATAAACAATTTTTTATGCGATAATGGGCTGCTAACAGGCTGACGAACAGTATCAACACACGAGAGGCTACAAAATATTGCTCTATATGCAAATTATCTTCAAAGCTAAACTAGAACTGATTTTATGAAACTTTTTTACCTTTTCGTCTTCAAAGTTTTCAATCAGGATCATACGACGAAACGATTGCATGCATTGTTACCTTCGTTAACAGCAAGTCTCAGCTTCCATTTTTCATTACTCTTACGCATATCTACCATGCAAAATGTATGAAATGTAGTAATAAAATGTTAAGGAGGCGCAAGTTATTGGCGTTTGTTGCAAATCCTTTGAAAAATTGATATTTTTGTACCCATTTACGCATTCATCGATTGTTTATGTTTTCAAGTCATAAACTATCCCTTTTATGCACCCATTTTTCCTCCATTTACCGTTGTTACCTCTGTAAAGTTGTACAAAGTATAACGGCGATCACTTCTCAAGCAGATAAGAAATCCCTTCACTCCACACTCTGTTCTAAACAGGTAGGTGTAGTGCAGTTATACATCATTGTTGCGATCCTGAAAGTTCTCGCTGTTACTGCAAAATGCGCACAGCAATGCACGTGCAAGTCCCACTGCAAGCGCTGAGATATATAATAAAAACATAGGCCCCATATTTTTTGCAAGATACATTAAGGAAACTGCATTGATGGTGATGCTGAATAAACAAGTTGACATTACATATATGTGGTGCATCATGATTGCTATATAGTGAGAAGATTTTTATCTCTATATATTGACTGAGATTGCCAAGTTGCGCATGCAAAACAATGCAGAACGCAACAATGACTGGTTATACTGCCAAGTTGGTTACATTTTCGTTTCTGCATATTGCTCCTATGCGTACAAATTGATTTTGAAGAACTGCATGCCTCTTCTACTGTACGAGCTTCATCCTCATCTTCAGATTCAACATCATCTACAGTTATAAAGCAAAAATTGTCTAGGGATTCCCTTGCTGGTTTTAGTTGGTGACGAGCCATCTTCTAATGCAGTTTGTTCGAATGGTGAAGCCTTCTGGTACTATCTTTCAAAGTATGATAATAGCCGTTTTAGTTGGTACCTTTGACACGTGCTGGGTGCCCTGTGCGGGAGTGCGCCGAGTGCATCATTCCAAAAGTCTGCCTAACGCAGAAACCCGTGGAGGAAGTGACAGCCCTTGTTAATTTAGTGAAAGTCGAGATGTAACAATTTACAAACAGTGAACAGTTTTGTGCTAAAAATAAATGTAAAGCATTAGAATGGCGAGATCCTGTTGATCAGTTACATTAGATTGCATCGTGTATTTTGTGATTCGTCAATGAGAAAGAAACTTTCTACACTTAATTTATTTATTACTATAATTTCACATGTTATATTATGTCAAATTGCACTCTGATTGTTGACGATGATCATGGTGGTGACGCTGGTAGACAGGAGCAGCGTCAGTGTGAAGAACAGTAACAAACTGTTGCATCGATGGTACAAGTGGTTTTGCTGTGTTCTTATCTTGTCAACGTTTTGCGTGTCGTCCACAAATGGATTCCTCCTTTGGGACTGGAAGTATCTCAGGAGGGCGCTCCAGCTCCCTCCCATCCCTCCGAGTGGTGATACAGCCGCCAGAAGCTATCGCCAAATCTCAATGGCAGCTTTGCGTGGAGCGTGGCGAAACGAAACGTCTGAGAATGGTAGGTCCTAAAGAGGAAGGGGAAAATGGAGGGGTTTTTAACGATTTCCCTTTTTTAACAGAAGTGTAGCATGTAATAGTTTGTGTAAACAATGAAAATTAATTTGCATCTTAAAAAAGAGAAGGGAGGCAGGTTAGGGTTGTGTTCAAAATTTACGAAACAATGTGAAACGTGCTTATAATTCATACTCAAAATATATATCTCATGTTTATGTTGCATCGGTTTGCTGCGCTCGTTAACAGATTAATTCAAAAAGGTAGAGACAAAAGTCATGTAATGTTTCAAATGAACAGCGATGCTAAAATTGAAATCATAGTTGATACGCTGTATCAATACAAGAATTACATTGTCATACAACTATTATCTATCTTATTGTTGCAGTTGTATTGTAATATTTTCTCGAACATTCGCGTACTCAAACCATCCAACTTGGTACGCTCGTATTTGGATTACGTAGTTGCCAGTGGCCGTAGAATTTAAATATTGAACGCGTGAAATTATCCAACTCACTGACTACAGGCAAAACATGAAAAAACCACGTCTTCTAAGCGGATAAAGAAAGAATCACATTTTTTTTGTTTATTTTTGATGTCTAANGCCAGTGGCCGTAGAATTTAAATATTGAACGCGTGAAATTATCCAACTCACTGACTACAGGCAAAACATGAAAAAACCACGTCTTCTAAGCGGATAAAGAAAGAATCACATTTTTTTTGTTTATTTTTGATGTCTAATTAAACAGTATGAAAAATAGTCTTGTTGACCACGCAAATGGGAGACCGTACGGAACGGTTTGAAAAATACATGAACCACATAAAAGTTTTGTTTTGTAAGATAACACATTTTGGTAATTTCTTCTTTGTTACAAGAGAAATTTTTGGTGACCGTGAGGCTGTGACGATTGGAAGATGTGCAGAGCACATGAGAACTAAGTATAGAGATGATGGGAGCTGTTTGAGGCTGTGACGATTCGAAGATGTGCAGAGCACATGAGAACTAAGTATAGAGATGATGGGAGCTGTGTGGTCGGTAGCTGTTGCTCAACCACCTAAATAAGTATTAACGAAAGCGTTAAAATTGAAAAACACAAAGAAGTAAACACACAAAAAAAGATTTTATGTAGTCCTGCAATGTCATCTTCACTTAACGATGTGAATGTTTTGTTCAAGATGTCGTTTCCATTTCAAGACTCGAGACCTAGTCAAAAACAAAAATTACTTTGTCTTGTAAGTACTAAGCGTAATTGCAATTTAACGATGAGTGACTTTGGGGAGAAAAGAAGGAGAAAGAGATCTCAAAAAGATGAAATCGTGATGAAGGTTGCATTCTTCACAAAGAAATATAATGGCAACGACAATGACTTGCTTTTGATAGTGTGATTAAACTAATTACATTTTTTTCTTTTGCACATTTTATCTTGCGTGTTAGACATACAAGCATTGTCCCTACTAGTAATTAAAATAGCACTTTTGAAAGGTGTGCAAATTAGGAGGAAAAGTGTAAAAAGCCAAATTATTTGCGTTAACAAGATATGATTCATTTCTTTAAGATTATGATAAGCAATTCGAATGATATATCAAATTATATGCTTCTTGGATAGCTTTAAGAAAGTTTGCTACGTAATTAAATCCAACGTCAAACGAAGTTGGAATAAAACTAAACCAAAGCAAATGCTTCGAAATAGTATTAAGTAAACTTCGCAGTTCATAATTACACAATCGTTTGTTTTGTAGAATTTATTCAATGACTTTTTGCCGATCTAGTCGTGACACAGCACCTGAGTAGTTTCCTGTATTAGGTAATCAAATAGCAAGTTATGGGAACTTGCGTTGTGTAGGCTTGCACTGGCGTACATTTCAAATATTTCCTATGCTAATGTAACGACAGTTCAAGCTGTACGTGAAATCAGGAAGGCATCATCATAAAATTTGATTTCTATAGAACATGTATTGAATATAGCGCTCCTTGCGGCAAGTTGTTGCCTCATTCCGATGTGGGCACGCATAGCATTTTTTAAACTAGAGGGAATAGAAGGTTATGCGATAGTGGTAAAGTAATCACATTAATGACACTGATAACTGACCATTCGAATGGTGTAGTGAGTGATGATAGGCGACTGTGGTCACACCCCCTCGCCAAAGTTAGCGACCAACTGACCCATCTTCTCAAACGGGACGCACTTTCTCAATACCAAAGCAAAGCAAGCATCTTCTTTCGAAACATTGTGTACGCAATTACGCACGTTGGTGTGTTTATCTAAATTGCATATTCTCCGTTTAGATGAGTTATACTTGCGCACATAATATAAAGATTGCTGCACACAAATAGCAATTTAAAAACCGTGCGTTGACCGCGTGATTTTTTTTGGCAAATTGCTTTGATCGCTGTTCCTTTTAAAGTTAAAAAATGCAGTTTAGAAAGGGTTGTCTGTTTCTCTCGCTCTGGTTGTTGACTGGTGAAGAAAATAAGTAATTACATTTTGCAAAGATGAACTTTGCTCTCGTCGAAAGACAGGATCTATTTGACAATGTGGTAACTTGTTTTGGGTACAAACAAAAAGGCACTTGTTGTACAAAGTTTGGAAGATTGCTAGAGAGTTCGCCAGCACCCGCATACTAAATGAGGATATACTTGCCGGATAGCAAGTTCACTCAAGATTGGCTCCTAATCGTATTTATTGATTGCAAAGACAACAACAACATTCATAATGCTCATATTCATTGCAAGTACTAATCTAAAAGCCACTTTAGATTGAAAAAATGGCATATAAATACTTAATTTCTCAGTGATACAAGCTACAATCCAATTACTGACACAGTGACACATAAAGCGTATACGTAAATGTTCAACTGCAGAATGATCCACGCGCGTGTAAATTCATGCATAATATTACAAATAATTTAAAACCATTCATCCTTACAAAAGGCAAATACACATAGAAAACCAATGATAAGAATGTTTAAAAATCTTTAATTTTTGAGTAACTCTTTCGAAACTAATTCTACCCCTGAAAATGATTCGCATGATTGCATAATTTGTTTTTTTTAAAATAAAAGATGCGAAAAGGTGTTAGATTTTTGATAAGCTTGGTGCATTGTGCACT
Source organism: Akabosia matsudoensis (assembly GCA_019593645.1). Taxonomy (NCBI): domain Eukaryota; kingdom Metazoa; phylum Arthropoda; class Collembola; order Entomobryomorpha; family Paronellidae; genus Akabosia; species Akabosia matsudoensis. The sequence goes on along the minus strand of VICI01003625.1, from coordinate 6,668 downwards.
GTTGCAAATCATAATTCATCAGCACCTTGAATTTTTGCATGATTGCTTGTTTTCACTGCAACCTACCTTTCTAGAAGGTTTTTGAAAGATTCAAGATTGAATCGCATCGGCTGAAAACGCTTTTAATTTGCATGATGGGCAGAATAAAGAGATTTAAAATGTTAACAGTGACTTTGAATGTGTTGACATGCTACGTGACAAGCACTCGATTGCTGCTACTTCGATGGCGCCTAGTAGTTTTTAATAACAGCGTTACGTAATAATTATAATTATGTTGGTTCTTTTTGGCCATTTTGAAAAGATTTGGCCACAGGGCCTACTGCTCTCGCACTGATGGGCACCACAGATTTGAGTAATGCCTCGTTGTCCACAACTCAAGCTATAATCACGCCAAAGCCTCCTACAACTGAGAGCCCACTGAAGCCATTAGTAGACACGGAAATCCAACTCACAAGAAAATGCTTCGACTTTGACAACGAGACAAGCTACTGCGTGGAGAATACCGAAGACTGGTTCCATATTTTGCACAGACCAATTAGTCTGCTGCCTTTTGATCGAGATGTGGTCAATACAAGATTCATCTTGTACACCAAAAATACCACCGGTGAGGTAAGATTTCACATTAAAAGTACATAAACTACCATTGTAAATGAATCTTTGTTTAGCTATAAACTTTAATATTTGGAATTTTCTTTTATATAGCCGAAAATGGTCGTTGCCAACAAGACTGCTCTTCTCGAGGCCAACTTTGATCCAAATATTCCCACGAAATTCATCGTTCACGGGTTCATTGACACAGGCTTTAGCTCTTGGGTCATTAAAATGGCCCAGTCATTGGTGAAAGACCGAGATTACAATGTTCTGGCAGTGGACTGGGGTGCAGGAAGCCTCCCATTGTATACCCAAGCGACTGCCAATACTAGGCTTGTTGGTCTCGAAGTCGCATATTTCATTAACTATTTGAAGGTATTTTAATTCAAATACTGATGTCGTCTTTCTCGAATCGTGAGATGTAAGCTCATTTTTTGACGGTTTTATTCTAGAAACATATGGGAGTAGACCCTGCGAACGTCCATATAATTGGTCACAGTTTAGGAGCTCATATAGCTGGATATGCTGGAGAGCGAGTGGATGGGCTTGGGCGCATCACTGGACTGGATCCTGCAGAGCCATACTTCCAGAACATGCCTGAATTCGTACGCCTAGATCCAAGCGATGCAAAACTTGTCGACACAATTCATACAGACTCCCGTTCAATACTCCTTCTGGGATATGGAATGAGCCAGCCATGTTCGTAGACAAAATGTTATTCAATGCTCGACTTAGTTTACTTCATGATAACGCTAACCTGCAATTATCTTTCTAATTAGGTGGACATTTGGATTTCTACCCGAATGATGGGTTCCAGCAGCCAGGCTGTGAAATCACAGACGTACCCATGAATTTGATTCAAGCAAAAGGATTGAATCCGTTGGAAGTTGCGCAGCGTGAGGTGATCGCTTGCAATCATAATCGAGCTATTTACTACTTTCTAGAGTCGATCACAAACAAATGCCAATACATTGGACACGCGTGTGAGAACTATCGCTCATATTTAAAGGTAGAGAACATGATATTATAATAAAATAAAGTAATCGCTTCGTATACTGGAAAACTAATGAACATACTTTTTTGATTACTAATTATCCATAAATTCGTGATAGGGCGAGTGTTACGCATGTGGACATGATGGCTCCAAATGTGCTATAATGGGTCTAGATGCTGACAAATATCACAACGTGGTAAACAAAACCCTGGTCAAGTTTTACGTGTCAACATCCAAAAATCCACCGTACTGCTGTGAGATACCGGTTATCTACTAATGTCTGTTTGCCTTTACTAAGTAATAAAATAACACTCGTCTGCTGTTAACTTTATAGTGTACCATTACCGAGTAAAGTTGCAACTAGCCTTTCCACTTATTGCTGCCGAATGGGTCACTGGAAAGTTGAAGATAACTATTGAAGGCGACAAGAACAAGCTGAAGCAAGTGGATTTAACACCAGAGGAGTATGTTCCAATATTATCTTTACTGCTGACAATAAACTGCGCGATTTTTACTAAACTTTGTTTTACCTCTAGCAATATGCGATTCGACCACGGGAAGAACTTTACGTTCCTCGTCCAATCCCACATGAAACTGGGCAAAATTCGAAAGGTGACTTTAGACTGGACCTACAGCTACAACTACTACGACCTCATGTCAGCCTGCTGGGCCTTTATATGCAATAGTAAATTATTTGTAAAACGAGTTGAAATCGTAGACATGGACGAGCTCGTTAGTCATGCCAAAGCACAAACCCCGTACTCTTCGGGGGATGAGATCTTTCATAGATTTTGCGGCGAGGAGGGGCTCACATACACGGGCATTCCCACTGCAACCTCTGCCGAATTTGATAGACTATGTTGATACGTGTTAAAGTTTCTACTTACTTTCACGATAGGCGTATGGCTCTTTGCTAATCAGGCCTGTGTTGTTATTAGGGTTCGCGGGAATTGCAGGTACATAAAAATATACAAAAAAAAAAAATAGTTTTCACCTAAATGCCTTTTAACTCCTGTGCCAATATTGTTATTTTTGTGGCTGATGTTATTTTATTCTATTCATAATGGCACACAAAAAGTTTTTTACTATGCGAAATTGAGTAATTTATTATTGTTTTTATCATTATGTATTTGTAGACACCTTCGTTTATTGTAGGAAAATACTTACACAGTACACAGTGAAGTAAATAAACATTTCAAAACTTTTAATGATGAGGATTTGACTTTTTGAACATAACACAAAACGATTCTTATACATGAAAAAAAACATCTAGTTCAAACTGGAGTTGCGTTTTAAATGGCAGGGATAAAGTAGCAAATAGGGGAGGGACGAGTGGCTGGATTAATAGGCCGGGAAGGACTAGTGCGGTCGGGAACGAGAAGGAGCTGGAACCTTAGGTTGACTCTTCAAAACCTGGTTTTTTGGCAGGAGAGGGGCAGCGATAAACGGAACGACACCTCCTTGAGCGATTGTGACATTTGATAGCAACTGGTTCAACTCTGGGTCACCTCTGATTGCAAGAAGGACATGACGAGGTATGATACGACTCCTTTTGTTGTCTTGAGCTGCATTGCCTGAGAGCTCCATTACTTCTGCGACCAAGTATTCCAAGACAGCAGCCATGTAGACAGAGGCTCCAGCTCCAACTCGGGGAGTGTAGTTTCCAGCCCTGAGATATTTATCTATTCTTCCAACTGGAAATGTAATACCGGCTCGAGTAGATTTGGAAACCTTTTGTTTTCGGGGTTTGTTAGTTGGTTTGCCTGTTTTTCGTGTTCCAGCCATTTTGAGACGCTGATTCTGGAAAAATGTAGGACGAAGCAGGAGAGCTCTAGAATCCTCTCATATGACAATGCAAAAACTCAAATTGACAAAGCAGAATAAACAAAAAATGAGAAAATCATCATAATTCAAGAAAAAAACTTGATAGGATACGAATGGTAAGAATTAGTTTCATGGCAACATTCACTCTCATTTCAAGTGGAAGTACGTGAAACATCCTTGAGCCAATCTCAGCCCAATGTGATTTGCTACTGAGTTCATTGTAAAATGGTAAAAATTAAAAATAGATATTTTGAAAAAACTCCTTTTTGTAATACATACTATATAATTCCCAGAAAGAGCAAATCTTCGTCATCTTAACCGCAATTCAAAAATTGTATTCTTACTAAGATAATCTTGTATAGTATGTAATATTTCGTATGTAATATTTAATAAAAAATCGCCGCAAATTGGAATATACTAGGACTATATAGAGACTATATCTCTATATAGTCCTAGGGAATATATATTCATAAAGTTGAATAAAAGCTTATATATGTATCTCTCCAGAAAAATTATCAAAATGTTCTATAATTTAGTAACGGTTTCAACGATATTTGAGGGCATGTTTTGAAGAAAAATGGCTTCGCAAGTAACGTTTCGATCCCTCCTGTGAATCTTCGTCAGACTAAGCAAGACAAATATAATTTACTTTCTCATTCCATTTACATATCAAGTAAAAATACATATTTTGATTTTTTTCGATATTATTTCTTAAAGAATTCATGAGGAGCTCTATTTGTTCAATAATGTGTAAATATTCATGATCCCCATTTCAACAAACCTTTTTCTTTTCCCCTCGTGTTTTTTTGCGTGAGTGTAACCTTTCTCATATTGAGTTTTGAAGAATTACCAAACTTTACGTATCCTTATGAAAATTTGTTTTGAATTTGGATATAGCTCATAGCATGCACAATGCTTTCCATTGTACTGTGATAGATTTTGTGCGCACTTTGCTTACACACTTGTTTCCTCTTTCACTTGTGTTTCTCCCCTCACAAACAAGCAATGCTGCTGAAACACACATCCCCTATACCTATTTTAATACCTGATGTTTGATGGTATCACGCTATTAAAATAATATATATTAGCTCCCTGTATCATCATAAAGCTATCAACCATACTCCTACACACATACAGCCATTATGTTTCTGTAAATCAATCGTTCTACCAAAAATACCGTACATTTTGATTTAAAGTTTTCGACTCTGCCCATCATCATGCCGTTTATTTGGCATATACAAAGCCAGTGTTTCCCCAAGTGTCTAGCATGCATGTAGAGGTTGTTTGTGCTGGGAGTAGTGACCGAAAATGCTCATAATTTTCCTATCAGAAGAACAAAATTTAAAGATTTATACGATTTACTATCCAAACTGTTATGCAAATACAACAAGATAATTGTCCAGTTCATTGTCCAGCCAAAAAAAGAATAACATCGAGCTTCGTTTTTTTTTCTTCTTCTCGGAACAAAGCTATTTCTCTTCCCACAGAAAACCATTTAATATCCAGTTTAAATATCCTCAACCGCAGTTATCATCGTATGCAGTTGTGGCCATAAAAAATATTATAATTGTGATAACCAGCCCTTGAGAAAGAGTCATCGTGTTATACAATAACTTGCCTTGTCAACTCATGTCGTCCAGTTCCGTTCATTATTATCCAGCCGTAAAACTCCTATGATAGAGCTCCTTTTTTTCTGCTGACCGTCTTTCTGGACAAAGACGTTTTTAAGTTTTCGTGTTATGTGAGCGTTTGCTGACAAACGCAGAAATGAACCCTCTCAAAAGGCATTCCATGGGTTGACTGGAGAGGGTTGCATGTGTGCATTCAATTCGAAGTAATCTTGAACGTTTATCTTTCTTCGTTACTTAAGCTAAGAGAATTTTTTTTCTTAAGCGATGATGAAGCAACAGCAGCAGCAGCGGTTGTGGTGCAAGGTAAGCCTTCAAGTCTACACTGCAGTACAGACAGTCAGTTGGTCGACGACGACCGTGCAAGTCATTTGTGTCTGAGAGTGAGCCTGTGTGTGGCTTTTTTTATATGGCTCACCTGCAATCCTACATTTTTCAAAAGCAGAAGAAAAATTCCCTTGTCTGATTGTATGAAAGACGGAGCGAGAAAGAGAAAAAAATCCCACTTGTTGCTGCTATCTTATCATTTCATGCAATAAAAAGCAACGAACGTGTTCCCTCCAGAAGACGGTATAGAATTTCCTTTCAGGCGAATTTTAAAAAGAAAATTTTGGATTTTTTCTTTTGGATAAACTGTAGATAGCTCTGTTTTGTGAATGGTGACAAGAAAGTGTGAAATATTTTAGTGAGTAAAAAAATGAGGTGAAAATGTTGGCTGATTTTTTACATAAAAAGAGCTTGTATTCATTTTCATATTAAGTTTGAAGTATAAAATATTTCAAAACAATTTAGAGTTTGTGTGTTGTAACGGACCGGAAGGATTTTATATAGAGTACAACGAAATTGTAGCAGAAAAAACAGACTTGAAAAGTGAAAGGACAAAACCAAAATCCGATTTTCAAGGTAAGATTGACATTCATTTTTTTAACGAAGTTTACAGAGTTCATGCTAAAAGTAATAGCGTGCTGACGGATTTTCAGTGACTTTATGTAAAGACATTGAAAAGAAAACGAAAACTTGTTGGCTGCACAAGGAAGAAGCTTTAGGATTTGCTCAGGATAAATAATTACATAAAAAATCATGCTTACTTGATGTTTTCTTTTTGGCAAAAGATTGAAATAATTGAATCTTGAATAACACACGTTAAACAAACAAGTGTGCAAAGATCGGGTGCTAAAACTCGTGTATTAATGAACTGGAGGTTGTTAACATTTTCCATCGCAAACAGTTAAAAAAATGTGTTTTCGTTTTAGAGTTATTTTGTATTCAGGCTGAGTACTTCCTTTTTTGAAGATCTCAAATCTGGCAAACTCCATCATTCCATTCATTTACAAGTTTTTTTTCTTTCCTTTTGCACGTCTGAGCGAGACAACCCGCCAGGACAAACTGGCAGCATGTTCACTTACAAACGGAAGAAATCATGGTTTTTTTTTGCATGAAACGGAGGAAAATAAAAAAGTTTATCGCTACGCGTGCAATTTGAAGTTGACTCATGCAGGAAGGAAACATGAAACCTGTCAATAATAATTTGCAAGAAACAAAATTTTTTTGACTAGAGCTGTGGCAGACAAAAGGTAAAAAATATCTGGAGTTGGAGGAAGTTGGGTTTTGAATTAAATTTTGAAAAAATA
>VICI01003624.1:0-12769 GCA_019593645.1 Akabosia matsudoensis | reverse complement strand
GGTAATTATAGTATACCTTGTCCAGGTCCTTATTGTGCTCTACGTGAGACTTTATGAGCGTTTTGAGCCCTTTGTTGGTGTAAATGCCTTTGCGGACGATGTCCTGGGTCACATCCGTTAAAAAATTTATGTAGCCTTCATTTGAATCCCGCTTTCGTCTTCATTAAAATAAGAATACATTAAATTAAATCAATCCAGTTCAGATTATTTTGTCGCCTTTCGGTTGTTTTTTGAAAGTCTCAAGTACTTACAAGTCTTGAGTGGACGCTGCTTTCACCCGTCCACTCCCTCTCGACCTGCTCTTGCTTCTCTTATCCTCTTCGGGGTCACCCCTCTTGATTGTATCTTTGCTCGGCAGCTCGTCAAAATCAACATGAGATCGGTGTGCGGACCTTGCCCGACTGGAACCATGAACTCCATGGCCAGAAAACTTTTTCTCTGGCGTGCTTTCTCTCGTTGTGATTCTACTTTCTCCGCTGGAGAATCCATAAGCCGAGTCTCTACTGGAATCCTTATTGTTAGCTGGTGGTACAGCAGAAGTTGAAGATGACGGCTTATCTTTATGGTGATGATGATGCCTACAAGCTTTACTCGACTGTACTTTGCTTCCCCCATCGCTGCTACATGGAATCAAACTAGCAATGGACGTGGATTTCTTAAGATTTGTCGAAGACGAGCATATTCTTAGCTCTTGTCGATCCCTTTCCATTTCATCGTGCAAGATTCTAGAATTCTTTTTCTTGTAATTTCGGCCACTGGTCTGTGCGTCCCGAATAATGCGTTGGAGTAGATTGATCGTCATCGCCTAAAGTGGAATTTATTGTTGAATAAACATCTTTAAGTCCAGGATAGTCCTCCGCTGTGAGTTCGTCACTACCGCAAATCGTACCCTGCAATTGCAATGAAAAAAAAATCATTAAGATTGCAAGTGACGAATGATGCAACGATTTCCGCTGTTGCTTACAATTGAGCCAATACTCTCCGCCCGCTTCCTCCCTTTATGCCGCTTCGAAATCCCTGGATTGTTGTCTTTTTCAGGAATCATTGCATTTAATTCCGCTGCTGATCCGATTCTACCTTGTTTTAAAGCCCGGTTCAAAACCTGGTCCCGTTTTGGACTCTTTGGTGGAATTTTAACCCCTCCAGCGATTAATGGAACCGAATGGGACGCACAATTCTGCCTTCTTGGCGTCTTTGGACTCTCTACTGGCTCATAAGGCAGAAAACACTTTGAATGCCGAGAGGATCGTCGATCCCGCGTGTTTGTGGCTGAATGTCTGTCCGACCCTGTCACTGCTAGTGGACCACTTGCCCCTGCCGTTTTAGCTCGCTTCTTTTTTGTGGTTTGCCCGCCTGTCAAGTCCAAATGATGAATGTGGCTAAGAAAACGTCGGATTTTCTCATTGACACCGATTGGCGTTTGGACCTCCGATGGAGGCTTGCTATTCTCGTTGCTGATCGTACTCTCTGTTTCATCCGACAAAAATGCTGAAACGAAACAAAACCATAAAATATTCAAACATGACCCGTCTATCCACTCATCTCAAGTGGTCAACTCACCATCGGACGAGCTTTGAATACTTGATGGGCCGAAAACCACTTGGTACTCTGGATATTGCGGGGCTGTAGTTTTTCTACTATTCCGTCCATTCTTCATTGGGGATTTTATCGTAAGTGCGTGGTTATCACAAGCCTGTCTACTTGTTTTCCGGGGGGACCCCGAGCAAATATTCAAATTGTCTGGATGACTACTGTACAAAGAGCTGTCCCCTTGAGGGTGTCGGTTGTAAATTGAATTATTGTTTGTACTCTTTTTCTTCTTTCCATGCTTGAAAGTAAAAGCAAACAGGAAACTGAATAAATTTAGGAATATTTAAAACAAACACAAAATATATCTGCAATTCAATATTTTAACCGCCATACTTTGGAAGAATGAACCATTTTGGAGAGATTGTTACTGGCACGCAAATTTCCGTAGCTTCCAGACAAGCCTGGCGGAGGTAGACCTGTGTCCACGCGGGGTTTCACATTGAACAGTTTCCTGTAATGATTAGCCATATGAGAGAAAGTCATCCATTGTCCAGCCAAGGTGTTTGTGTCAATGGGGATCCTTCCAAAATCTACGGTACAGTAGGGGGATTTAGGTGGTTTTGTGAATCGAGGTGCTTGTCCAAAAACCATAGTGAAAAAAGCACACTAAAATAAAAATACTGCAGATCTCAAGCACTAGCTAACAAAAATAGTTTGTTTTTTTGCGCAAAATATACAAAAGAAAAGTAGATTGCTTGTTGTGTTGGGTCACTATTTTGGGGGAAAAGATAACTCACGAGTAAGTGAAGAAGAATGTTTCATTGTTGATGTATATTTTGTTTTCCCAAAGTGTATGAGTATGAAAGACGAATAAAACTTTTATATTAGTGAACGGATAGACATCCAAGGTTACACTGTTTTGCACCTTTCACACTGAAAACTGGCCTAGGGTCAACTTTCTTATGTCGTCAAGAAAGTTATTATTGTCTTCGCACACGAAAGTTAGGGTTTTTGTTTCACAGGCACGTATAAAACCTTACTTTTCTTCGTTTTGTACATTTTAGGTTTGGAATCTGTTGTGTTGACCATTTCCTGTTCAGTAATTTAGGAGGAAATGAGCACTGTCTTCACTAAACTCAATAGCAACGCAACGACACAAGCCATTCCAAAGACTCCATAACGCTATGATGACGATGAGCTATATCTTGTCACTTGTATTAATTCTAAAATTGGATACATGCAAAGCTTGTACTCTCACTCCATATATTCCTCTCATTAGACTCTCAGTCGTTAAAAACACGTTTCCCATCATATTCTATCCGTATATATCTCTACACTGTTCCCAGAAATCGACCTATCAACGAGTAATTATCAGTGTTTTTCATGGAAATCCTCCTTTCTTTCCCCTGATATTTTTCTCTTCACTTGAAATTTCACTGTCCCCTGACAGCTTAAAAAGGAGTCCCATGTTAAATCAACAAGCACGGGAAACAGTAGGGGACGGGTTTCTTTAATGTCTACAACTTTTTTCGTTTTGTTCTGTGGAGGGAACACCGATTATTTCTTGCACAATCGATGTATAGCCCACTACTAGACTTCCGTATTTTGTTTCGACATAAAAAAACTCGACAGAATAAAAGTAACTGAAAGTCTTTAGTAGTCCGTTTTCTAACTCAAGAGATGTTTTTTGTTGTGTCAATTTCACCCGTAAAACTTTCCCCTTTTTTTACTCGATAATAGTCTCCTACAGAGTTACTCAACTTTGGGTTTTCAAGTGACACCGATAATGATAATATTAACAAAGCACATGCACACATATCCAGACACAACTTTTATGTCTTGCGTCCTATCAAATTTACTTACAGGATTAATAAATCCGTAGGGGAAAGCATTAAGAAAGAATGACGAAAAATGACGGTCCCCAAAAACGTGTCTGCGGAGAAAACCTATCTACGTCCACTCTATTCCAATCCAATACGAAACTTGTGAAATTGGAAAGCGTCCTATGTACGTAATTGATCGTCAATGGCTTATGTTTATCATAAAACCACTTGACAAAACATACCTATCCGTACTATGATTTTTTTGTGCTGGTTAGAAAAAAACAACAAAAATCAAGCTATGTACGTTTTAACTAAAGCTTGTAGAGTATAGAGCAAGACTACTCCAAGATAAAGCCCTTCAATTCTATCGCAGTACAAGCTTTCCCTCGCAACATGCCAGTGTTGAGGAAAATATTAAGTCGCGTTGTTGTGATGACTGACAAACTAATGCCGTGCATGTAAAGGTAAAAGCAGGAGGGAGGGAGTACGGAAACATCGTCATGTCCGTAGTCCGTAACCACTACAAAACGGTACTGTTTTTTTGTGATGTATCGAGTTTTGGTCAAGAATTGGTAGGGTTTTTTTCATGTCATTTCTTTCACCTGTCCATCTACCACTTGCTAAACTGGTCCGTCTTGTTTCGTTTTGCTTTGGAGTGACTGTCTGGAGGAATATGGAAATGGGATATATATTTTTTCATGATTAGATTGCATTGCCAGACGAAATTACTTTTGCTGTTCTTTTCTTCTTGGAATGGCTTCCTTGTGGTGCGGAAGGTTTATTCTTCTTTTTCATGAGCACCTCATTTTTCCTTCTGAGACAGATTTTCAAGTACGTTATTAGGGGGAAAATACTACAAATAATACAATAACATGCTAAGAAGTGTGGTGTATAAAGTTAGGAGAAAGTAAGATAATTATAATATGAAAGGAATGCGTGTACGGTCAAGAGTCTGCTTATAACACTTTTGACGATCAGCAATATTTTTACTTTCGGAAATTTCTGTTCAATGAGGGATTTTGATGCATACCTTCCGGAAGGAGAATAAGGCCACACAAAGGGTAAATAATAATGTTTAGCTTTGCTATTTGAGTGAGTGGTTTATTCTTTTGTGGGATGTTTATGAGGAATGACGAGAATAATAATAATATGTAAGTATATACCCCAACCATGTAAGCGTATTTTGAGGGAACATTATTGGGAATTGTATGGAGGTATACTGGAAAAATTGGACAGGAAATAAAATAAAAAGTAATGCTATATATTTTGATTTCCAACATGAATTTAAGTTTTCCGTTCCTCTACACACTCTACACTCTTTAACAATTGTATCGAATATTTTGTTATGCTGATATACCTTCTTATAAAATAAGTCAGGTACGTATTTGATTTTTGTAAAACCTGGCAAAACCATTTGCATGAAATAAATATGAAACTTGGCTAATTTGGCAAATGGAATGGAGTCCAGATCTACGTGTACATTTTTCCTACAGAAATTATCTATACGTGTAGTGGTGTACTATGAAGAACAAAGAAATCTTTTTCACCTGAACAAGGACTAACTTTCTGAAGCGATTTTTGTTTGACATTTTTTATTTTATTTGAATTTAACTTTTAAATGAGTACATTTCCAAATATTTCTTGTTCTTAACTTACAAATTAGAGTTTTGTAATAATTACAATTTCACGATGTCCCGTTTCGATTTACTTCGGCCCCGGCGTTGCCTCATGGTACCGAACTACTGGTGGTCTGAGAATCGCTTCCTCGATGAACTTTTGAATAGTTGATTTATGTTGTGTTCCATCCACGTAGATGACTTTCTCTCCGAAATGAGTTGTGATTGCATTTAAATGCTCGTAAAACAAATCCGTTCGCTTTCGAAACACAACTTTTCCGTACGGAAACTCTTCAAAGTTATTCTCATCGAAATTGTATATGAGATTATTGTCCGCGCCATTCATTTTCCTTCCAAGAATCTCTTGCCTCTTGGTAATGAGCCTTCTCCATGCATGGTCCTCTGGACAAGCCAAATAAAATACCCGGTTCGGGGTCGAATGTAACTGATCCAGACACTTTAACTGTGCCAGCGTATCCGGAAAGCCATGGAGGATCCATCCCTTCCGTACACATTCGTTCCGATTGAGAGCCTTCTTTAGAAGCTCTCTAACAACGTCATCCGTCAACGCCTGGACAGACATATCTCTGAGGTACTTTTTGCACGCTGTCCCCACCGAATCAGTGAAGCGAGTCGCTGCCCGTACCACTTCCAGGAAACTGACATTGATAAATCCAAACTTAGCTGCTAGTGCTTCCACCAATGTGTTCTTCCCAGAGTACGGCGGTCCAAACAGCAGGATTTTGGGAATCCATGGGGAACCACAGGGCTTGATGGCTATCATGCTTGCTAGGAGCTCATCTTCAATGTCCAATTTTTTCGTGCCACTCCATTTATCGTACGAAAACACCTTGCAAATTTCATAGTCGTAGCAGTCAGCAATTGCTTTGACATGAGAGTAATCTACTATATCCGGAAGAGTAAGATGGCTTGTGACTTTGATAACACCCTGCCCGATTTCTTTGTAGTCGGACTTTCTATTTGTCGGCCCTGCGGGGTTGCCAGTGGCAGGGCCCTGGCTGCTTGAGGTGCTGTTTTCAGCCAACTCTGTTTTGCGCTTGTTGAGGAGGTTTTGACTTGCCTTTGAATTCATGGATGAGCTGCTGCGGGCTTCCGGAAGTAGTACAAAAACTTGACGTGGGAGTAAACCTGCCTGTTGGGCGGTAACAGCTTGCTCTTTAGTTTGAGGGAAGCCATACAAGACGTAGCCGTTCTTATGGCAGTCGACATGTCTAACTCGTAGGAGGATTGCAGCTACAAGAACCTTACGAATTGTGTCATCGAACCGGGCTTCATCGTGACAGCCTTGAACGTATTCTGCCAGAACGCCGCGGACTCCTTTCGGGGCTGTTTCAACAATGTCTGTGAGTGTGAGGTATTTTGCACCAGTTTCTTGTGCGAGCCTTCGGCCGATTCCTTGAGTGCTGACATTAGGACCTACAAGAAACGCCCGGGGAACGTGAAGTTGCTCAGCAATGTTGGAAATTTCGTCACGTATGTAGGCTAACGGGTCGTTAGGCTTGAAAATTATGAGTTCTTTTAAAAGCTCTTGGAAGGCGCGGTACATGTCATGCTTTTCGGCATATGCAGGGTACGCCTTGCTCCAAGTCACTTGTTTATGTACAGGGTCAGCCATACTTTCACCAATATGTTATCCAGTTTTCACTAACGTAAAATCGTCGCATGAAAATAAGAACGCTAGGCAAAGTGTTCTGCGTAATACACGCCAATATACAATAAAAGATTTTAACATATCATATCAGTATCTATGCCAAAATATGAAATGCAGGAAATCATAAACTTTTGTGCGATTTGGTTGCATAACAATTTTTTACTTGTGTATGTGTATCATTATTGGCAAGGAAGCGCTGCCGTGGTCGAAGAATTTTCGCCAGCGCTTGCGATCACAGCATGCGGCCGGATGGTCGCTTCAGGGTAGACATGTGATGAACATCTGTATGCTTTATCATATCATACTATGCAGTAATAGCAACTCGCCTTCTACGATCAGTTTTCATCCTTAGCCCGGCCGGATACTAAAAATCTAAACACAACATGACATCTAAGGCTGAATGTCGTCGGTTCGGCAATGGTTGTTGTGTCCGTAGCGCTTCCAGTTTATAACGCTGGAGACTTCTTGGAAGAGTGCTTCACATCTATAAGTAATCAATGTCAGGACGTCAAGTTCTACCTGTGAGCAAATAGTAATTGAAGTATCTGTGTTTAACGACGGATCGACTGATGAATCGCCTGTGATCATTGAAAAATGGAAGAAAATATTTTGCGACAAACCAGGCTTTTTATTTGTTGGAGGAGAAAGCAAGAACGACACACCGAAAGGAGGTTTACACTTCATGATTTCGCGTAAACAGTCTATTTATCATGTTTCTAACTACTGTGAGTTCTTTACATGCAGTTGGGTATGGAAGAAATCAAACAATCAGACAATCCAACGGGGAGTACATTTGTTTCTTTGACGCTGACGACATAATGGAACCCACCAGGATTGTTACACAATTGCAGCTAGCCGTTGACAACCCAGATGCGGTATGAGCGAACATTTATCATAATGCGTAGAAAAATGACGTGTAACAATTTGAAGCATTGATTTCCTCAGATCGTTGGAAGTAAGTTTCGTCGACTGCCTGAGGGATCCGCAAAGAGCTTTACACAGTGGGCTAATTCATTATCTCAGGAACAACTGGAAACGCAAATATATCTGTCCTTTGGTCCATCTATAGTAATGCCGAGTTGGTTTTGCAGCCGCGCTGTCTACGACAAAATTGATGGAGGTTTTGACGAGACCGGAAAGGGCGTTCCCGAAGATCTCATTTTCTTTTACAAACACTTGGACAACGGAGGTCGCGTATTACGAGCAGACAGTGAACTTCTCATTTACAGATATCATCCTAACGCAACAACGTTCTCTGTGACAGAGTCAGTACACAATTTATAATGCTAAATATATGATTCGTTTTATTTTTATTTAACATCCTGCTAATAATTATCTATTCGCCAACACATATCCAATTCCATTCAAACTGTCAATTTTACCAGTCAAGCCATTTGGAACGTTCGTCTGGATCGACTCGAGTGCAATGTTCTCCGAACCTGGCCTAGGTTTTCAATCTGGAATGCAGGCAAACTAGGTCGTCGTTTGTACCGATCTCTGAGTAAGTCCTGTCAGGCAAAGGTCTCCTGCTTTTGTGATGTCGACAAGAAGAAAATATCCCAAAAGTGGTATCACCCCTACCCCATCAAAACCCAAGTACCTATTCTCCCCGTGACCGAGGCTCAGCCACCTTTCATCATTTGTGTCAAAACCGAGCTCACGTGGGATCCAAACTTAGATTTCCGCAAGCTTTTAGACAGCCTAAACCTGCGAGAAGGCTCTGACTATTTCTATTTCAATTGAAAATGTACTTTTATATACGTTTTATGTCAAATTTTTACGAAGAACTAAATACAAGATTATTCAGATTTACGCCTCTGAGTAAGTCCTGTCAGGCAAAGGTCTCCTGCTTTTGTGATGTCGACAAGAAGAAAATATCCCAAAAGTGGTATCACCCCTACCCCATCAAAACCCAAGTACCTATTCTCCCAGTGACCGAGGCTCAGCCGCCTTTTATCATTTGTGTCAAAACCGAGCTCACGTGGGATCCAAACTCAGATTTCCGCAAGCTTTTAGACAGCCTGAACCTGCGAGAAGGCTCTGACTATTTCTATTTCAATTGAAAATGTACTTTTATATACGTTTTATGTCAAATTTTTACGAAGAACTAAATACAAGATTATTCAGATTTACGCCTGAAGAGCAATCTTTTTCTGCAGACGTGGTTGGCATTCTTTTATCCAGCATAGCAGAGGTTTTGCTCGTAGATGAACCTCATTTTGTATTCACATGCACGCACTTTACCAGAAATATTTTAGCACAAGATTAGTCTTGTAAGAAAAAAAGGCTTCCTCACACTAGTACGTGATTTTTTGGTTGATTCCATTATAATATTGTTGAGCTGCATGTGTGTGTGAAGAGGGAACAGGAAAAGAAGTTTTTTTGTACCATCCTATATGCGTATGTTTGCTGTTACATTAGATCATTTCCCAAAAGTGTGTTGATGCTATACCGCAGTTCAGCACAACAAACACCCAACACAGTATTTTTTTGTGGCCTTGAGACAATCCGATAAAAGGAAATAATTGGATTGTCATTAAAATTTTGTTAGTTCTATAGGTAAATTCGAAACATTCGGAATTTAATATTGTTGAGCTGCATGTGTGTGTGAAGAGGGAACAGGAAAAGAAGTTTTTTTGTACCATCCTATATCATATATGCGTATGTTTGCTGTTACATTAGATCATTTCCCAAAAGTGTGTTGATGCTATACCGCAGTTCAGCACAACAAACACCAAACACACTATTTTTTGTGGCCTTGAGACAATCCGATAAAAGGAAATAATTGGATTGTCATTAAAATTTTGTTAGTTCTATAGGTAAATTCGAAACATTCGGAATTTAAAGGAAAAGAAGCTTTAAAAGATATAATTGAATGGAATACATAAAGTAGCTGATTGTTGTGCGCGTAACTTTTAAAGGAAATCCGTTTTCGCAAAATTTTCGCATGGTTTGAATAAAATGTTGCATATAATGGAGCACCAGAGTGAGACAAGTACAGAGAGCTGCTCCCTGCCACCAACCCCAGGGAAAGGAGTATGTGACACGGATAACGACACAGAGCAGTACCCTGGGGCACAAGAAGATAAGTCCGTAGCGGAGAAGTCAGTGGTGGTCGCTGGACAGAGTAAAAGTGATACTGACGCTGCTGTTAAAGTACAAAATGAAGTGCCCATGTTTCTTCTAAGTCATAATGGGGGGTTAAGTCGGGAGTTTCTTGAGGACCAGGGGAAGGACAACAACTTTACAGATCTGGATTTGATTTGCTGTGATGGGTATATCCAGGTGCATAGGTGTGTGCTAATGGGAGCATCGAAATTTCTCAGGGACCTGATGATCGATAAGGTTGGAAATTCAGATTTTGAATAGATTTGTATTGAAGGAATAGATGAGCTGTTTACGATGAGTCTACTCTTATTTATCATAGGATATTTTGGACACAACAGCGATAACGCTTCCAGACATCAGTATACGACATTTGCGGATGGTTGTTGGGATTTTGTACACTGGAACGACATTAGTTGACGAATGTGATGAAATGGAGGTATTCCAAGTGATGAATGTGTTGGGGCTGCCGGTAGCCGAGTTGCTGTGTCGCACAGCAAAAACGGATGACATGGAACAAGTTACAGTTTTGAGGCACGTGTCCATTGACATGGAAAACTGTGGTGCTACTTGTTCAAGTGCTTTGAAAGAGTGTTCGGACGACAAGAGGATGGCTGACCAGGAGGAGGAGATAGGAGGGGAACAAGCTACAATTGATAAAGATAAAGAGAACGTTGCAGGGGAAGAAAAGGTTAGGCGAGAAGGTACCAAAGAATGTCATGTACAGCAGATAACATCAACTACATGTGATATGGAGGCCCAAGACAGTCAAGCTAAGGATACAAATGGAGCTGTACACAAGTACGGAAGTTTGTCATGTTATTATTCATGAGGAGCTTGCAAGATTTGTAATGTAGTCTGGCATGTTTTACGATTACAGAAATAAAACGAATCCGGATAGAAACAAAGAAAATGCTGAGGACTCAAACGCAAAATCGCCTTTTTCCGACCTTGATGATTTGAACTTCGAAGAAGCTTGTAACAGTTTGCAAATGCAGGTGGCTAAGCCTTTATCCTTACTTTACGGTGATGGCGATGCAGAAATGAATCCTCGGAAAAGGAAAAGTGTAAGTTTAGTTTGCCCATTGAATCACACTCGTGATATAAAGAAAAATAACCATTCTATCCTATTGGGCAACTTTTCAGATTGACGATGAAGAGACGGTCAGCGTTCGAGGAAAAACGGACACACCGCCAAAGACAAAGAAAGTATCGACAAAATCTGGTATCAGCACTCGTACAAAACAAATTGGGACCAAGGTTGAAAAAGACAATGATGAATCAGACGCAGCTGGTGAAACGGACAGTGCCTATTCTGTAGGACGCAGATCTTTAAGGAAATCCTCCGAGGGGAGGACTGGGCCAAGTGCAAAGATAAAAGGCCGGGGAAACTCTACTAGTCAATCACCAAGAATAGCAGCATATACACCGAAACAATCAAATGGAACAGTGGAACCGCTAAGTCGAGTATTTTTAGAAACCAAAGAGCTCCAAGGGGTCAAGTACAATATTTATGGATTTGCAGACCCAGTCAATGGAGCCGTCCAGCCTGGTAAAACAATTGCCATTATGGCAAGTACAGACAAAAACAAACATAAAAAATAGTTTGTTCTTTTTTTGGTTGACACTGATCTACATTTAAATTGACGACCCATTTAAAATATCGATATACGATGAAACCTCGAAATGCGTATAATTTTCCACTTAAAATCTTAATTTACAGTGTAAACAACCACAGCCTTATTTTTATCCCTATTTTACTTTAGAAAATATTTTCTTGTTTCAAATGGCTAGCTATAATTACAGTTGTAACGGAGCTTGTACAACGAGTACAGGCAGGGATAAAGTTCAGGATACTCTCAAACTGCTGCTTTTACTTTTCACTTTTGTTAGATGCTTAAGACAATACACACCAAAGCTGCTTCTATAATATAAAATACGTTTTTATTTGTTGCAAAAACCAAAGTGTATTACAATATAATATATGAATTAATAGTAAATAAAATTATTTCTAAAACAAACTAAGATCATTTACAATATCTATCAGCCTTCATTTTCGCTCTACGGTCAAGCAAAGTTTCATGAAGCGACCCATCCAGCCTCGCTCGACGAACTTCGTCACCGTCTTCCTTGCATAACCGCATTTTCTTGTCTTGGAATTTTTGAAATTTTTTTCTGCAAGAGTTTTAAAGCCAAATTAGCATGTTCTTCTTCATAATGACCTTAAGAAATTGTGCAGGAAGTACTGATGTCAAAGAACTTACACATAATTAATTTCGATATCTTTAATGCTTCCCCGCTCCTCGGACGGAGTCTCGTCATCATTGGAAACTTTCTCTAACTGACACCTCATAACTACCATTTCGTTGTCTCCTGCTTTTCTTGTTTGGGCAACGATGGAATCGTCATCTGGGCTAACAGACATGAAGTATCCGTTATGCGCCAGGATGGCCATTTTACCATCCTACAAACAAATCAAAACTCGTTAGCTGTTTGAAGCCTTCACGCTAAAGTTAAAAGTAACCTCTTACTTGAAATACTGGCTCCCATTGTTCATGAGCGCCAACAGCATCTGTTCGGCCAACAATAGCTCCGTCCTTTTCCACACCAAGATACTTCCCGTAACCGGATTTTATGGCAATCTTATCGTCATTTATTTTGATAGCAGTAAAAATTTCCTCCGGACTAGGAGCGTCGCCCTCATCGTGTGGTCCTCCCAATGTAAAACTTCCGTCATCTAGCGATTTCATATAGGTATGGGGACGAAACTCCAGCGCCACAGCGCCCACAATGTCCTCAAACTTCGTAGCCGCCCACCAACCGCCTAAGAACAGTTTAATGCGAATGAAATTAAGTTCCCTACGTCAAATGTAACTATTTCAGATTATTTTTTACCATGATTGTGGGTGTCTTCGTCCCCATCATTACGACGCGGATTTTTAGACGAACTTCCAGAGGATCCACCTTCCTGTGCCTTCCTTTTCTTTTTCGGAGCCCTGAGTATTTCCATTTAAAAATTTTAT
>VICI01003623.1:0-12776 GCA_019593645.1 Akabosia matsudoensis | reverse complement strand
ACATAGAAAATGATTTTTTTTTTTTGATTTTTTCCCAGAACTTTTCGACCGAGAATGCCGTCGTCGTACAGAATACAAAATGAAGGAGGACAATGACCAGTTCAGGATTGACTGTCGATGCGTTGGACTTTTTGTCCGAGAATGTGTCAAATGCAAATATCAAGATGCTACTACAACCACTACTGAGGCTGTAACTGATGGACCTTCAACTGAAGCACCTACAGATGCACCCAGCACCACAGGAGCTGCCGAAACTACCACAGCAGCAGGAAGTACTACAGGCGCAGTAGAAACTACCACATCGGCAGTAAGTTCGACAGGAGGCTCTACTACTGCATCAGATTCGCTAATTTCAACTTCAGGTCCTACTCAACCCCCAGCCACTACTGATGTCTCTACATCTACTGTGTAATTTCTCTACGTTATAATCATCGATGACTAACAAACATTAACTTGATTGATATAACATTGGCAAAACTTTGTTGAAAAACATTTATGCAATAAACCATTACAAGCAAAAAATTATGCGTGCCGTATGAATTTCAGTAAGCTTTCTTTCATGTTCATTCCTAAGCGCAAAAGGAAAATAGAGATGTTTCAATCGTCACCAGCAAAGCAGGAGATTATGAGGGCAACGATTCACCTCTTGGGAATCACTTTATTCGCAAAACTATTTTTTTTCAGATTCTACGTAAAATCAAGGTTATCTATTTATCCTCTGTCTCTCATGATTTGGTTCTCCAGCGATCGCCATATGAAGTAAGTAACACGCACAGATCTCCTCTGGGGTAACGCGCACCTAGACATAGCATTCTCCGTGCTATAGTTATGTTTAGATAAGCGTTTTTAGACCAAAACCTTCTTATGATGGGAACGCGAGATACTGTGTGCAGGCTGACATTTATCATCACATAATGGTAATGCTTTCGTTCAGTTTATCCAAATTCAGAATGATAGTTAAGCCAACTGTGCTGGTAACCGCGAATGTGATGCATGGGCTTAACTTCATTTCATTTCTAGTTCTTTGTTTGTGGCCATGAATTTTAGCTGGCAATAATTTACATTCTTTACCTTTTGTTTTATATGAGTGTCATCCCAGAAAACTATATTAATTTGCTTGATAATAAGAAATGACAAATGGCTAATGCATTTGACATATATTGTGTTGTGTTGTAAGGAGATAGTGCCTAGTATGCACATTCAGAATTGAAATGAATCGTTTTGTTGTCTCCGGAGAGGGCAACTCAGGAGTCATGAATATCAAGTAATCACGAGAGTTGCGTATCCCGGTTGCGGTTGATCATTAAACCAAAATTTGGGATTGAACTGAAATGACACAGCTTTATGCTAATTATTCTTCCTTTGTGATCTCGAATCGAATTGAGGACATATTTTGCATGAAATGGTTTGAATAATTAGTCAAACAAAAGTATAACAACTTATACATTAAACATGACAAGTTTTTCATTGCTCGCTTGAGTTTGACACAAGCCATTTGCGGGCTTTCACGTAGGACTGTTATCATACGGGGCGAAACTAATCACATTAATCCACCCACTCCTAATCAACCCTACCACGTGAGGTAAACTAGATTCTTTACATAACAAGAAACGTTTATTCTGGAATAGGTCAGCCAAATATTTACGCCCGATGAGCCTGTGTTTACATTAATATTAAATTTTATTGCTATATTGCTTCCCGTGTTCTATCTGTTTTTTGCGAATCTTATCAAACATGGAAGATAACGGATTATTCATGTTTTGTACTTCAAGCCAGACAAGCTGGGTGATTACTGTATGAATGTCGACCTGGCTTTGTCATTTGTGGTGGATAAACTGGACGTATGCTAAGATTGACGATTGCCAGAACCCTTGGCAAGAGCACATCTACCAGAAATAGTTTCGGACAAGATTTTCTCACACATGATCCAAGATGAGAGAGGTGACTCTAGCGGTGCTTGTCATAACGTTGCTAGCAAATGAATTTGCCATTGCACAGTAAGAAAATTTTCACACATTACTCTTAATTTTGATATAAGTTTAGTATAGTTCTAATCACAAAATGTTCGGATGAAGGGAGGGGTCCACTGTACACCTATGTGTGCAATGAAGATAAAAGATGTCGGAGAACGCTTAACAGCGATGGGGCCTTACCTAGTGTTTCAATGACTGTTTGCAAACTTAACTGCGATACTTTGGGAAGTCTATGGCCTAAGCCGACGGGGGAGGTACTTAGGGCACAAACAATTCTGAAAATAGTGTTGTACAAAACATTTTATCTGCTGGAACTTTGTAAATTCCTTGATAGACACTCGTTGGGAAAGATACTGTCAAAATCTCAGACAATGTCGACAACATTGTTGCTGGCCTTACATCAGCAAATACTGACGAAGTGACAGCTATGTTCACCGAATCTATCAAAATTTTCAAGGAATATCTTAACAAGGTAGGTAGGAAATGATGGGAACAAGTCTTGTCACATACTTTCGCAGGCAAAATACAATTTGTCTCAATTTCAGATGAAACCTAGCACGAAACCAGCTTCACCAATACCGCTTCAAGACTCTTTGAAAATCAACGTGGAAATCGATGGCAATGATACTTCAATGCCATTAAACGTGGAAAGAGAAGCATATAAGCTGACGATTACAAATGTTGCCACTGGAGCGGATGTAAGTGAATCTAACACTGTAAAATCACTTCTTAATTTAGTTTTCAATCTTACATGGTGCCTGCTTCATGATTTAAAGGTCGCAGTAACCGCTACCGTTTCAGCGCCGACATTTTTCGGTGCAAGGCATGGTCTTGAAACGCTTAGCCAGTTGATTGCACATGACGATGCCTCCAGCTTTGTTGTAAGAGAAATCCCACCAGTCTTATGTTAATAAAATTAGGCGAAAAGAGGATTTCAGTTCATACTCATTTTTTCGACTAGGTGGTGTCAACTGCGACTGTGGTGGACAAGCCGGTGTTCCCTTACCGGGCCATAATGATGGATACATCCAGAAATTACTATTCGGTTGACAAAATCAAGAAAGTTATTGATGGGTTGAGCTACAACAAAATGTCAGTTTTGCACTGGCATATTACCGATTCTCATTCATTTCCAATGGAAGTGCCTAGCAGACCAAAGGTAGTTTGGAAAATATATTTTGGCTCATGAAGCAATTAGTTTTCTGACAGCGAAAGCTACATTTTCGTGTAGATGGCGAAATATGGAGCGTACAGTCCTGAAAAGATTTACACGGTGGACGCTATGAAAGAAGTGGTCAAGTATGGGAAACAAAGAGGAATCAAAGTTGTTCCTGAATTAGACCAACCTGCGCATTCCGGTAAGTTCGTAAACATACCTAATCAAAATCCGTAACATATGGAATCTTACTAAGCGTGCTTTGAATAGGTTATGGTTATCAGTGGGGAAAGGAAGAGGGTCTAGGGGATCTTGTTGTTTGCTTGGACAAGGAACCGTGGCATGAGTATTGTGTGGAGCCACCTTGCGGGCAACTTAACATTGTGAACGATAACGTTCCTACAGTTATAGGTAAGCTATTTGGGAAGCAAAACAGGAAACAAGGATATTATTTGATATGCATAGCGAGTTAAATATGGTGACATGTTTTCCAGGTGACATATTCACGGAAATGATGAAAGTATTTGATAAGGACATTTTCCACATGGGAGGAGATGAAGTGGACTTCCGCTGTTATAATAGCACTCCGGAAGTGACAGATTACATGACCAAAAATGGCATTTCTTTGGAGGCGGACGGTTTCTATGAGTTGTGGGGAGGATTTCAGGAGAAAGGTGGCGTATAATAAACTTTATGCAAGGGGTTTTACACCTTTGGAGTGACGTAAGTGCGGCTTATGAATTAATATATTTCATTTTCTTTCATAGCGCTCCAAAAGCTACTCACCGCCGCTTCAACTGACACAAAGGTAATCATGTGGACATCCGGATTAACTGATGCTTCACGTATCGAGAAATACTTGGATAAGGACAGATACATTATATACATCTGGTCTGAATGTAAGGACAATGTTCAGATAAGGTACAACTGTTGACTGTGTGTTTTTGGTTAATTACATATGCTTTTACTTGTAGCGACGGACAAAAACATTGGAGAATTGTTAAAAAAAGGATACACAGTTATTTTTGCTAATGTCGATGCTCTTTACCTCGACTGTGGGTTTCAAGCGTGGCTTGGCACTGGTCACAACTGGTGCTCGCCTATTAAAGGGTGGCAGGTTTGTACACTAACTTTGTCTAAAGTTGTATGCTCAATAGAAGTATGAAACATAGATGAATATATATAAGAAATCTTTCTTTCAAGACGGTGTATGATAATAACCCGGAAAAAATCTATGCCTCCTACTCCAATGACTCAATCGCTGCTGGCGCGGTGGCTTCTGGGCAAATTTTCGGGTCGGCTGCTCCCCTTTGGTCAGAACAGGTATACTAACGCATTTTCAGTTTCAAATGACTATAGTCATGATTCTAATTTCTACATGAGGGGTACACGAAAGAATTTGCACCGAGTTTTTATAATTTAACTGTAGGCCGATGATAAGGCATTGGAAAGCAGGATATTTCCCAGGGCAGCAGCCCATGCTGAAAGATTATGGAGTCATCCGAGCACGGGTTACGCCGAAGCTGAATTCAGAATGGTGACAAACCGCGAACGAATGGTAAAACGTGGAATTGAAGCAGATAGGCTACAACCCGAATACTGTCTTCAATTAGAAGGAATGTGCTATGCTCCAAGTAAGTTAGAGATTTAGACTTTATTTCACACAGCACACACACGGAATCTTATTTAAATATTGCTAACATTCACAGAAAGTGAACCCGAACCCACAACACCACAACCCCTTCCACAAAACCATCTTCTTCCTCGAGCCAGCGACTAACTTTTAGCTTTACAATTGCCGCTTTTGGCATAGTTTCAACTTTCTTGTAACTGACGAGCTTTATTGATATAAAGCAAAGAGTTTAACTACTCAATTCAAGTGACAAAATTCTGACGCTGTGCAATAATTGTGTGTACATGGTAAATGTTGCTCTTTTTTAGCTCTCCAATATACCTTGCAGAAGGATAAAAGTATCGACTTTTAATCCTAAAACTTATGAAATAATACCCATGTTCTGATCACAAATACGAAAATAATTGAAGAAAAGTAAATTGCATTTTGATTGTGATTTAGCATCGTGTTTCTTTTTCTTTTCAACGATATCAATTCACGGTCATCACCAGGACCACTTTTTTTTGTTTATTACCAACCACTATATAATTATCCAAAAAATTAGCCAGAAAAAAAAAATTATCCAGGAAATCTTCAGTTTGCCAAAGTTAGCGTCATATTCACGAAAATAGATATATGCACCAACATATGCATATATCCTTGACTGGTTACCACTAAGTTTTTCGGCTGGTCCATTTACCGATGATCAATGATCCGCAATGCGTCTTATTCCACCTGAGCCGTTAGTGGCGAGGAGTAGTGACAATCTAAGCCTTCGTAGTTCCATAGACGAACTGGAAACATCCTCTTTGACGCTGACAGGTGGAGATTTGTATAAAATGATGAAAAACTCGTCACCAGGTAAAGATACAAGTATAAAAGTGAAGGGACTTCCTACACACCCTACTAAAACGGAAGTCAGCCCAAAGCAAAACGGAGAGAAAGCTTCTTCTCAGGAGGCAGCAGAACCCGCACAACCAATCGAATCTTCCCAAAAGAGAACATCAAAACTTAAGATTGCATTGGCTACAAGTGCCTCCACGTCTGTTGAAGACTTGCTTCGTAAAAATGACCATCAGGAGCAAGTCCCTAGGAAGAGTGACGAGTATGCAAAAATCAAATCTCTTTGTAAGGAATTCGGAGTCCCTGATCCTAGTGAGATGTACATCGTCGCGAGAGACTTTAGTGTTCCCGGGAAAGTTAACAACACTCAGTTTTCTTCTAAAATGCCAAAGGGGCTTGGGAAATGGGTGAGACTCACTACCTGCAGTAATCGTAAGTAGCAAATTTATTTAGGAAAATAGCCTAAATTATGTCTCTATTTTAGGTTGACCCTGACGAGTTTTCGTACACGATAGGGAAAATCAATTATATTTTTGCGAAAGCGGAGAAAGTGACGTGCGGTATGATTATGTGTGGCATCCTCAAGTATTTAACGTGCGGTGTATGTAGAAATTCGAGACTAAAACGAGTAAGATTTTGAATTTACAATTTATGAAACAACATTCAAATAAGATTTTTTTCGTAGTAGAAATAGAGAATATAACTAATTTAAGTTTCACTACCAATAGGCTATTAAGGAGGTAAAGGATTTCATTGTCGAAGAAAACCAGGTGAATTACCATCCAAAAGGATTTCACATTGTTGATCCTGCAGCGCGAGGTTTGAGGCATGTATGTAATAGAGAACTCCCAACAAAGATATACCATATTACATAGTTTTCATAAATTATATGAATCTTCATGTGTTGTCATATTTCGCAGATATGAGATCCGCAGTATATCGTATTATTCAATCAAGTACTTTTTGGAACATGAGGATGAAATCACTTTGACTGAATCGGAGGCAACAACAAATCCAAGTCAGGCCGAAGTACCCTTCGGGAGGGCGACCGTTTGATACTTAGCGATCATATGCGACAAAGACCGTTTTGTTGTACAGAGAAACGTTGCAAAGAAAGTGATTCATTGTGACTATTTCGAACATATAGTTACCAATCTATGTTCATGTTTCTTACACTGGCTTCAAGACGAAATGAATAAATACGCTAGTTTCAGGAGTTTGTTTGACCTTTTGGTTAATAAGAAGTGTTTGGTTTTGTTTTTTATTAAATTGCGATGAGAAGACTGCAACGTATATGGGGTGGGGCGGGGTCGATCATTTCCTGCAAACACTTATCAAATTCGTGCTGCCATAGACAAGAAAATGTCTGTATTACGTTTTGTGTTCGCCATTTCCGTGCGTCCAATAGATAAGAAAAGTTCCATGTTTTGATAATTATGTGCATGACCATGTTCTATGTTATGCCAGAAATACTATTTTTCTGACCTATTAAAATAGTTCACATGATGCGAAGTAGAAGGAAACTAGCATAATACTTTTACCGAAAAGTCGTGTTCTGCCACCAGACCGTTCTTACAGAAGTGATACTTTTCTAATGGTGCTGTAGAATACGTCAGAATTAATTTTTATTTTTGCGTACGTGGTTGCACTGCAGCGATATGCGAAACACAATGTTTCAGAAGCACACGATCTGATATTCTATATCATGCTTGAATTGTTGAATAGTTGAGTAACCTGATATGGCAGATATATATTGCAGGAATTCGTTTCATTTAACCTATTTTGTCAATTCAAAAACAACAATTCAGTATAAAGTACAGTTTACAATTCCAAACATTGTACACACGATATGTTCTCCAGTTTACAGCTACCATACCAATTGAAATTCATTGTCAGTTGCAAAAGCCTTTCGCAAGCATACATCCGGACAACTTAACGCGTAAATTATTATCCTTTGGGCTAAAAATGTCGTCATCTGTAAAGCGCAATGCTGCTACAAAGTCGTTTCGTAATTACACTCTGTTTCTGTTTGTGTTGTTACCTCGCTAAGACTCGCTAGGTAAAAAAGGATCAAATACCATATAATTTATAGGTTTTTTGGAGGTATCCCTTCTTATGTCCTACGCCTAAATTCATTACGATCTCGTGCGTTGTAAAGTCAACTTCCCAACAACAAAGCATAGATAATTCAACAGCCAAAGCCATCAACTGCGTTGGCTGTTTTNTTTTTGGAGGTATCCCTTCTTATGTCCTACGCCTAAATTCATTACGATCTCGTGCGTTGTAAAGTCAACTTCCCAACAACAAAGCATAGATAATTCAACAGCCAAAGCCATCAACTGCGTTGGCTGTTTTTGTAATACCTGTCTCACAGTGAGGCACACTCTTATACGCTTGCCTCTCTGTCGGAATCATCAAAACTCTGTTTTTGGCAGTTTGGCGTTTTTCAAGGTTTTAGCCACAATGTCTGAAAGTAGTGGTGTTATGATACTCTTCATTCCTTTCTTTGTTGAGTCTATTGAGTCACAATTGCACATGGCCTTCTTTTTTTTTACTCTAAAGCCTAAGTAGTGTTTTGCACAGCGTTTTAGATTCAACTTTTAGAGCTTACAGTGTTCTACGCATCAAACGTTCTTGCAAATATGAACCTTCATCGGTAGTTGAGACAAAAGTTTGCATATGAAATCATCCATGCTAAAAGACTGTAACAAGAAGAGTTGACGAGAAGAAGGATATTACATATATTCATTTTTAGTGACTGAGATCTATTCACGTACTCTCATCATCGTCATCGTCAATTGTCCAACTACCTAGAAGTGTATTTGTGCATTGTACAGGTAAATATTGTTTACGTCCTACGTAGAAGGCACGTACTGTTCTGCGTGCTACGCAGAAAGGAATAATATGCTGACTCCGTTTTATTATTATTATTATACCAAAAATATTCTAAAGTTTTGGGCACGTAGACCTCTTTCGTTAGCTGGAATTACACAGGAGACATATTGGTTTCTTGGTTCCAACATTCCATGAAATTTTTTGTTAGAAACACGCGAAATAGATATTTCATCGAGTTGAGTGTTGATATTTTTATGTGCTTTCGTGGAATCGTGTGAAGACAGTGGGCGAATGGGCTGTTTCTGAATTTAGAGCAGAAAGAAACACAGTCTCCAGCTTGTGTCAGCTTCACCTCAAGCTAGAACACGTAATGTGCTTGGATAACCTTGAAAGTTCGGGAGTTGTTTAACTTTCTTTGTGTCTGTGCGGGAGAAAAAGCTGGTAAACCGGTTAGACTTATATAATCAAACTAAAGCTGGGACTGAACAAGAAGAGTTTCTTATAAGAGCAGCATTGGTTAATTGAATTGAATGGTGCAGAAGAGTCTTATCACTTCTTTAAAACTTTCCCATAGTTGATAGTTTTGGTGTTTGTTAGTGAAAGTTTTGGAGCATAAGGACTATTATGTCACGGTAAGTACTGTCAACTGTCAAATTTGATCCCAATACGAATCCAAATCAAACTGCGGGAATAAGAATAAGCCAACCAAGCTCAAAGCTAGCTTGTTCATATATATTTATATTGCATGTTTTTCCTTTAGGTAGTTACTATAAAATTGTGATTATGTCATCACTGTTATTCCAGTAGGTATGTGCTAAAAAGTTTATTGCCGTATGTTAATCAAGTTCTTATAGCCTTGATGATGTACAAGTCTTGTTGACGAAATACTGTGAGCCAATGGTTTCTACACAGATCGTATAAAGATAGTCTCTGACTAAGTTAGTGGAAACCAAAAGCCCAATGGGGAAATATCATTGATTTTTCAATCCAAAATTCCACAGTTCTATACACGATAAATATTTCACAATAACGATGAGATCGCAGTTTCTATCACCATTATTGCGAATTATGTGAATGACTTTCAGCTGTCTTTGGAAGACTGAAGAAAATGTGAAAGGAAATTACAGGAATAACTTGATTAGATGATACTACATGTCCACATGAACAAGCATAAGCAATGGAAATGCATGATCTCAGAAGAGACAACTCATTTTCCTGAAAGTCAACTCAACAACAGCATCTGTGTACGAGTCTGGAAGTTCTAAATAGTTTCATGGATCTTCATATTGGAAATATGTATACCATGCAAAAAAATGGGTCTTTCCAATTTCCTTCCAAAAATAGAGTTTCCAAAATCCATTTCATTAGTGAAGCAGATAAAAAGCTCATTTTCCTTTCGCGTCATGCGGAATGGCTCAGGGTGAGGTTTTCCTTCATTGATTTGCTGTGAATTTTGGTGGCACATAATTATTTGTAAAATGACAATTGATACTTGATGATGTACCACAGACTACTTGCTATACTTTGAACTTTACATTGTGCCCCCTTTGGTCAACATGACCATTAATATACTCACACAAATTTCTTATAGTCTGCCAGTTCCAAAGCTCAAAAGGTCAAGATAAGATAGCTCCAAAAGTTTGGTACAATCAAAGCCATTATAATCTTGTAAACCAAATTTTCTTGATAAATCTTTGAGTGACATAGGGTCACACATGCATTTTTGGAAACTGATGTGTCCACATTTGTACCATCCCAAGATTACTAATATCTGCAGTTCTCAGCAGTAGCCGAATTTAAAAAGTCATTATAAACTACTATCAAGTTTGACATTTAAATTATTATCAAATCTTAGATACCCTTCGGTTTCTTTTAAAACTGTATTCTATTCAGTTAGCTAAATGTATAGACAAAAGGCTGAAACTTATCATCTTTTTTTAATCTGACCCACCATCATGCTCATTTTGAAGGTCACCATATCTCTCTAGATTTTGGTGGTCTGGTCCTGGTCTGATTAGAAAAAGTGACAAATCAGTGAAGCGCCACTAAGATACCCATCCAAATGGCTGGTCTGTCTAAATGCTGCGCCCAATTTACCCAATCAATTAGCCAGACTCGCCACATGCCGGTATACCTAGAAAACTCTTCAAACCCCATTTCATTTCAACCAAGTCCACCTAAAACTCTCATCTCGTCCTTTCTCGCATGCATGACTAAAGTCAACGTGTCTTCTCCACATCCATCCACCTCATTTCTTCTAGCAAGTGGCTCTCTCAAGCACAAAAAATCCTAGAAACCAAGTTGCTTCCCGATAGAAGCACATGGATATTTCTCTTTATCTAGCACGCCTTTCCACATGCTTATGCGTATTACAATTTAGAATCAATGAAAGCCGGTAACAGACCGGCGCAGACTGCCAAAAACAAAAAATATCCCTTCGTAGTCCATGCAATTCCATTGCATACGCCGTTTCTTTAGGCTAAACGGCATAAGTCTCGCGTTTTTCTACATGCATGCGTGGAGATTTCACTTCCATTCTAATGCGCCTTACTTCTCCTACTAGACGTCTACGCAATGTTAAACGACGCAAAAAAACGATCTATTTTTTCATCTTTTAAAACACGCTCCTCCGTGTTTTTACACTCATATCAACACCAGAAACAACAGCTGCCAGCATGCGCTCGGTTATGAAAACAAAATAGATCAACAGGATGATTTTACCAAGACAAGACGAAGTGAACTGTCTTTTAAGTTATCTTGTACACTGTTGCGCACGGAAGTTATGTTAACAAGACGATACAGTTCTTATCAAAACGGGTGTGAAATTCAATGCAGGAGGTGCACGGCTGGCTGTACAATTCCAACTAATTTTTAATTCTACACCTGCGCGCACAGCCATAATATACCTTGGAATTCCTCAATTCCAACTGGTTTTCGAGTGCGCTCCATACTCATTCCATCTTTAAAAAGGAAAACACTTCTTTCCTGTTTTCCAGTGGTGGTGACATAGTTTGTGCTCTCAATCACAGATTGAATCCAGTCAAGGAGCATCAACAACATCATTATCTCAGGCTGTAGTTCACACGGAAAGAATGTAAGGCACATTGTTGCAGAGTGATCATCGCTCTTGACTTTTTTTTCCTGTTCATAGTTATTTGTGTATGCTCCTCTTGTTGATATTTATCCAGTTTACCAAAATATATGTCTGTCTATGAACCAGTGATGATAACGTCATATTAGAATGCACATAGTCATTAACAATCAAGATCATTTAAAGCCACAATTAATATTGATATGAGCAGGATACATACTTGATATGAATATAAGTACAAAGTTTTTTTTTCATGTGGTTTACAATGCACAGTAGACATTGAACAAGTTTTTTTTTCTCCAAAGTTGATAAAGTGAACTTTAGTCCGGCATCAGACCACCAAAAAAAAAAACTTTGTCTCCCCATTTTTTTATATATTACTACACGCATGTTGAATTCATCCTTTGCTACTATCAATCTAAACATGATCATTGTACCAAAAAAAAAATTTCGTCAACTTGAGCATCCACTCATAGCAGTTATGGAAGGTTATTGCTGCTGCTCCATAAAAAAAATGTAATGCAGAGTATAACTTTTTGGTGATGCACAATAGTACATGCGGGTTTACTATTGAAATTTGGTCCACACAAAACACAGACAGACTCGTCTTTATAATCATACTGAGCTCATGCTCCACACGATTCGTCAGTAAGGAGTGGACCTGAATCCTGGCAAGCCACGCATTTACGACAAAAATACACACTCGTTCCAGGGAGACTATCGTGTGGTGATCAAAGTTGTCGTGTGGTTGTGTCGATCTGGAAATCTCCAGACGAAAACAAATGTCGTACTAGAACTTCGCTAGTGATTTGTGATTGAAACTAGGATTTCGGTCTTGCCAGTCCTAGGCGGAAGGACGGGAGGATTTGTCCAGAAAGCATTTTTTTATGTGAGTGAGAATGCGTTTTGGCATTGGAAAGACTTTAATTCATTCAGAACCGGCTTTTTTTAATCAAAGAATAATATAGGAAAGAAAGAAAAAAACTTTCTATCACGTTGTTGACGGATTCTGTACTCTGTACTCTGCACCTTGGTCATCATCAATGAATCTTTCACTGAGATTAAATGTCTTTCTCTTTTTGTCGTCATACAAAACCAGGTCAATTCGTCACCAGAAAAACTTCCAATTTCAGCTAGACTTGTTGAACCTGAAGGAATTCACGTGAACACCAAATTAATCATAAACTTTTTTTGTCTGTTCATGTAATCATAAGCTAATGCACTTTCCCCCGTGAGTTGCATTTAAAGAGCTGTCATTATATGAAA
>VICI01003622.1:0-12777 GCA_019593645.1 Akabosia matsudoensis | reverse complement strand
CGAATTCATGCCTTAGACATTAAAGGGGCGATGACGTAGATGGGCTTCCGGTACCGACCGGCGACAACCTCGCAGGCGACGCATGTTCTGATAAAAACAACGTTATCAGAAAGTACTTTGTTTAGTATAAACTAAAGACTTGGCCAAAACTAAAAACCTCGTCGAAGGCTTGCGACTTTGCGAAACGCCCTTCCTTGAAAACAATTAATTTTCAAGAAGATGCTCATGATAAGTAAATTGAGATAACCACCGCAGAAACTGAATCATCATGTGTCATGAGATCAAACTATTCTTGTTTACTACAACTTTTTTTCACTTTCTTTTTTTTTTCATAGGAAATTCCACTTGTTCTTGTTGACAGTAGTAACAATATGGTTTACTGTGAACTGGATAAAAAAAATATTGATGGTTTCACGTATCATAACAAAAGTTTGTCTCTAGACGAAAAAGGTCTTTCGCCTAGTTACCTACTCTACATTTTTTTTCTGCTTCCTCGTTTTCCCTTTTTATATGACCTTCACCTAAACCTTTTTATCTGACAAAAGATTTTGTTGAAATGGAAAGCGAAAAGATTATTGTGCATAAAAACAAGAAAAAAAATATTTGTGTTTCGTTCTGGAGAAAATTTCTCGTGTTCACGAGAGGTATAAGTAAAGCTGGAGAGTTTTCTTTAGGTATCAGTTCCCGGAGAGCAAAAAGTCGCTGAGTTAAGCCGTGATCGTGGGAGCAGTTGAACTGAGATTTTGGAAGTTTTTGTTTGGGGTGAAATGATTCAAAAATGGGTTTCTGTGTTGACTGTGGCAATCCTCTTCTCCTTTGGTTTGACTGGAACATGTCTTGTAAGTGGCAATCAGGCTTGTCTTCAGTAGTTTTGTAGCTTCTGGAGGGTTTAAGGGAGGAGTTTTGAAATATGATTTTTTTTTGTTTTTTCTGTAGGGGTCGCCGACGAAACCGACTCCAGCTCCGAGTCAGGAGACGACGACGGCGACGACGAAAAGTCCTGTAGCTGCTGAGCGAGCTGATAACACGAACAATGTGACGAAAAAGCCACGTTGTTTATCGTCCTTGTTTGGAGGGCTGTTTGGGGATGATTATTACGAGCCGATGCTTCCTGACTACAACCCAGGACCACCAGTCCCGTATGCTACCCCCGGTGGAGGGATCTTCCCTGGCTCTGGTTTTGGAGGATCTCCATTTGCTGCTCCTCCTCCGACATTCGGGGGCATCTCGGGATTGGGATTCAGGGGTACACAAGCTTACGAGCAAGGAGTCGGTATGGAAAGTCAACTTTATTCAGCTCAGGCGCAGATAAACTCGCAGTTGTCGGGAGTGCCTAGTTCAGGCATGTACCCAAGGCATGTTAGTGCAGGACTGACTTATCTTCCTCCTCCACCTACGTTGTTTTATAGATAGATAAGAGGATTTGAAATTCTCTAAATATTCGGTGTAAATTGTTCTTGTAAAATTTAATTATCAAATTTATTTCCGGTAAATAAACGAAACCCGTGATCTTAATAGCAATGAATAAATTTGTGAATTTGTTTTTTATAAAGATGACGAACTCAACAGGAACAGAAATATGTTTTATGTGAGAATGGAAGTACCAAAATGATAAAGAAACTACAGGACTAATCGACCGAGATCACTTTCTCATGTAAAAAAAACAGTTTTTATCCTTAAATATCACTGATTTTCGCAAAAGCGTTGATTCCCCGTTCATTGTAAGCGTTTCTCGTGACCAAATATTTGTGAAACTCTGGATCTTGGCTAAATTTCTTGGCTCCCTCCCATGCATAACTGGTTGGTCTAACAAGAAAATTAGAAAGATCAGCATTAAGAAAACTCTCTGTTCACTGCATCGTAAATAAACTAAAATACAAAATAAATTCATAAATAGCGTACCTTTCAGGCTTGAAGACATTTGTGTCATAGTAAATACTGGAACAGCTTCGAATATCTTTCAAGACCCTTTCTTTGAAACCCGGAAATGACGCAGATCCGCCAATAAGAACGATGTTATCATAAAAATGTGGTCTCAATGGTTCCGGAAAGTCTTCAATTACAGAAACAATCGCCTCGGAAATTCCCATTTGTGGAATTCCAACATCCGAAGGATGGAATAGAAGCTCTGGAACTGTAAATCTTTCATTATTTAGCCTCAGCATCTGTTCATTTTCTTTTGCAGGCTGACCCGTCTCCTCCAGATTTCGAACAAATCCTCGTTTGCGAACAGAGTAGTCTGGCAAAACGTATTCCCGCATGATTGCATTTTCGGGGAGCCGCTTTTTCGCAATTTTCATGTCCTCTCGCAAGTCAAGCGAGACAAAACACGCATCTTCCTTAACTTGGTTCATCAAATAGGTTTTCGTCCAGAACGTGAAGCTGGCGATATGAGATAATCTCTTTTAGATGGTTTGTCAGGGCTTTCCCGCCAACGTCAATTCTTCGTATACTTTCTGACGCCTTGACACCATTCACGTAAGGGACGATATGACTAAAACTGTAGCCGCAGTCGACAACTAAAGTGCACAACGACGGCTTTGACACAGCTTCAGTTATTGTGTAAAAATAGTCCGCTTGGGTGGCTGACGTTGTCCGACACACAGACCGGAACTCGTACTCCTCAAATAACAGCTCGCAAACTGCTTCTTGGAGGGATTTAAAGTTGAACTGAGGTTCGGTCACGATGATGTCTGTTTCTGAGGGGGAGGTCACGTTCAATACGTCCTTGCCGAAGACATAGTCCCAAATAGTCTTCTCTGTGTCGGCATTGACCATGTAGCCTTTTTGAAAAGGGAGGATGAAGAACAGGCCGGAAGTGTCTCGACAGTCTTCTATTTGGTCGCCGATAAAGGGTCGTCGTCGCTCACTCCTTGCCTTGGAAATACAGTTTGGAATGATCCTGGAAAGTCAAACAAAAGAAATCACGTAAAAAAACGCCATACACTTTGATGGAGGCAAAAAATGCCACTGCTAAATTACCTTGGCGACTCTGCAGAAGCATATCCAGCTTTAATACTGTAACCTCCATTATCTAATAATCACAGTTGGCATGGTGACAACGTAAACAATTAACTTTTACACAACTATTTAGCGATTGTTTACTTTCTTCTTGTTGATTTTGTTTACAAATGCCGACAATGCAGGTGTTTGTTTCCCTGACCGGTATCACGGGGCAGCCTGGGAAAAGCTTGTTTGTTTCAGCTGCAGCTGATCTACCACTCGATAGTAGCCTTATCACATTCATTCGGGTTTGTTCACACTGCCCCTATTCACTAACCGGATCGTTTAAATCCTTTGAATATTTTTTAGCCTATGAAGCTCTCCATTTTCCAAAGTGCTACCCGAACGTCCTTTACAGAGAAGGTGAATCTTTGAAAAAGTTAAAATTTTAATTGCAGTTCGGACACAAATTTGAAAATGTTTGGCCGCGTTCTCTCGAGGAACATTAGCACCACGGCCAGGCGATTGGCCGCTGCTGGAGCCCATGGAAGTAAGTTTTAAACTAATTCACGACTAAATTAAATTGATCAGCTGACTTGTTCCTGGTTGTACTTGTTATTGCCAGAAAAATTGTCAATTTAAATTTAAAATGAAGCTAGGCTAAGTAATTTAAGAATTCGGTTAATCATAATTTTCTTGTTGGATAAATCGTTATAGACTCCACCCAGACATGGAAGAATCTGTCCTTGTTTGTGGCAATCCCATGTGTGGTCGTCATGTCTGTGAACGTCGGTCTTCACATGAAGCATGAATTTGATTGCCCACCAGAGCGCCCAGAATTCGTCCCGTATGAGCATCTCCGCATCCGCAACAAGGTAATTCTATGCTGCTTTTAAAAATGCTGTTTAATTAATTATAAATCTCTACAGCAACAATTTAAATCTTATGAAATTGTCTTTCTGTTTGTATCTCCATAGCGATTCCCTTGGGGCGATCGGTCAGAAGAGTCTTTTCCACAACCCCCACGTCAACGCTCTCCCTGACGGTTATGAAGAAGATCATCATTAAACCCCGCTCCATATTCCAATTCACAGGGAAGAGATCCATTTCAAAGCAAAAATCTAAATCTACGTTTGCTTAGCAGTTAGCAAAAATGTTTTATGTAATATTCTCTTCCTCTTAGCTGAAAACAAAAAAATGTATATGGTTCTCATCTTGGCAACTTCCATCTTTTTGTCATCATTGTAGTCAATGTAAAAACAATTGCGTTCAAAATAAATACTGCGTGTAACTAATCCATATTTTCTTCATTTCCCGTGTATTTTATTTGGTTTTTCATATTTTCAACAAACGAGATTCTATTTGACGTGATACAACTTTTTTATTCTTAAGTTTACTCAAAAATCTTCCACGCAAAACACGGCTGCTCCAATCACGTAAAAAGTAACATAATCAGAATGTTAAGCGTTTTCAACCATCTTGTAAAAACGGTTGTTTATTGGTATTTTCCTATTTTAAACATTCATTTCCATCTAACCGCCATTTTTTCAAATGTTAAGAACTGATTTTCACACATCTGTATCCATTTTATAATTAATTAGTGAACATGATTATGCTGGCTTTGTATTTCCCTTTCGTAATGAAACGTTCATTCATTTATTTTTTTTTGTTGGTCTTTTTGTTGTCCTTATCAAGAAGGCTTCTACAAAAAGAAAACCACGAAAAAATAGCAAAAACAGAACTCAGCTTTTAAGCCTTTCTTGTACAAACATCTCGGAATTAAGATTAAAGTAGTTTTCTAAACCTGCCAAGAAGTTTTTATGGTTTTTGCAAATTACATTTTAAAATGCACAGAATTACCAATCTACTAGATTAAAAATCGTGATAATCAACACAAACACAAACGAACTCATAATTAATCTAATTTAGTGCACGATTTATAGCAAAAAGATTAATTACAGTATCGCAGGCAAACATAAAAAATAGTATTAATTGTATCAGTCATATCGCGGGCGTTTTCTCTGCACCGCCTCTTCGTCTGCAGAGCCCGACGCGCCCTCCCGTTTGGTGCCTTGTTTCACAGCCTTCTTTTCGTACTGCTGGTGGAGGTATCTCAAAAGAATGTTAGTCTTTTCGGTCACAATCACTGAAAAAATAAACCACACCGAACATGATTTTCCTTATCAAATTCCATAGCAACAAAACTTAGCACCGAAGATAATAATTTCTGTTTACCTTGTTGTGATGGTATGTCTTTAGTAGGAACGTATGAGGTAGGTTTCCTTGTAATATTTTGTTTAGGACCTTCGGACGACCATTTTTGAAAGTTGTGAGGATCTCTGGACGGGAGTCCCGACAGAAAATCCGCTACTGCTTGACACGAAGCCTACAATAATACAATAAACAACCAGTTTTCAAACTGAAATTACAAGTAAACCTCAAAATACTACGTAAAAGCACCCTTAAACAGTATCTTGGTTTTATTTAAATCTAGGATTATAAAAAGTACTCACCATTTTTATTATTATTTGATCAGTATTTATCCCAGACTGGCCACAGGACTATCACTCACTTAATTTTTACCCCTTCTCAAACCACCCACCACCTCACCTGTTTGTAACTTAACAGATCCAAATCCTACAAAACAAAACTTCACAAAAACTGTTCCTTTTTTCCTCTTGACTGTAATTAGGCATAAAGCAGAGTTAATATCTTTATCTTTATCCTGCTTCAAAATTATCCACAAAAAAGTGGGTGGGTGTATTGGATTTTTTTTCCTTCTTCAGTCAAAATCAGATGTGAATGTACTTTTATTTCTCCCTCAACTCCTCTACAAAATAAGATCTCGTGTGTCTCTCCTTTTTTTACTATTTTTTCTCTCCGAAGAAAAGCACACGTTTTTCAAATGCTGCTGCTGGTTTAGGGTTGAAGTGTAATTGATACCCACAAAAATAATATCTCCACATCTAACAGTTTCAGCTGTGTAGCCGTTTCTTCATGTGGCCTTCTCGCTACATTCTCAACGTTTTCCTGCTGAGAACATCGACTACCTTTCGCTTTAGTCTTCCCATGCTTCTTGAGATGATCAGCCTTCTCGTCATGATTCAACTTGTCAGATAATTTATGAAGTAAAGTAGCCAAAGATTACTTAATAAATAGTAGTTTTTTTCTTCATTCTTAAACATCCAACGCTGTACGCAAGAGTGCATTTTAAACAACCTTCATTTAAAGAATTTGCAGGAGCAGACAACAAGTTTTATTTGTTTAACTTTTCTCATAGATGGCCTGAACTGTCCATGACTGATTGTTAGCTTCATTCATAAGAAAAAAATAATAAATAAAGTTTTTGTTTTTATGACTCTCATTTAGTCTTTTTGATAGTGTTAGCTTTTTTTCATAAAGTATTCACATGATGTTCTCACATTTTTGCCTAAATATAATATGGCACCTCATAAACCGTTTCCTGTGCAAAAATATATAATAAAATCACAATCATATGCAATCTTTTTTTACCTTGTCTTGTCTATCCTTTGGCCATGCATAATATTTTAAAACATTTCTTTTTGTTTTATTTTTATTTTTTCATTTTTACAGAAAACTTCTTTACTGCAGACGTTTGTGCATGCATCCATGCATCATGCAATTCAACATAGAAAAAATAAGTTTTTTTATATTTCNTTCAACATAGAAAAAATAAGTTTTTTTATATTTCCTCACGTTTTCCTTTTTTTCTTCGCAAAGGATCATCTTAATCATGATGAAGGTTTTTAGCATTTTATCGGCTCTCTCTCTCTCTCTCTACTATCTTTTTTTATGTGTAGTCAGTAGTACTACTTCTTATGAAAAGAGGTATTTTCTTACTGTTTTTTTATTGTTAAGTCCCTTCACGTTTCAATCCTGTATCCTGTTCTAAATACCTAGTCTAGTGACTGATGCAACAACCAAGGTAGTAGTCACTAGCCATGATTATGATTATCTCTTGTCAAATTTATTTCGCGTGCAAAAGTCTTTGCAAAATCAAAATAACGTAACGTTTTTTATTATTTTCTTCTTTCCTGTCAGTTTAATTGTGATGCATCATAAAGCAAAATCTGTGCTCATATTGTGCAAGTTTTTTTTAATCGCTCTTCAAACATTATAAAAAAAAAGATTTTTTTAAAAACTTTTTATTTACAATTGACCGAGCAAAAGAAAACATTAAAATTAAAAAATGTACAGCTTTTCATGCAATAAAAGCTACGGTTCACAAAAGAAGAACCGTTTTAGTATTACTTTTTTCTTTCTTTATAGATACTGATCAGAATCACAGACAGAAGAGTGTCTCCCCAAAACAAAAAAGAAAAAGCTGTGATGTACATGAAAATGAATAGGTCTAGAGCGTTTAGTTTTTAGTACTAAAAGCCTTAGAATCTTTGTAGATAGTACATAGTACACAGAAGTACGAGCGAGTGTTACTTTGTCTATGCATGAATTTTCTATGCATGAAAAAACGTGCGAGGCATGATCCCACATGTTTTAAAATAGGAAAAGCCCCTGAAAAAAAAAACATAGGTGCATAATTTTCTTCCTTATAAAGGCTATAATTGCTATATTTTATATACAAATTAAATGTATACTTTTTATATATCATTTTTACAAGTTTATATCATTCAAAGTCTTAAAACTCAATATTATTTCGTCTCTCTAGAGCTTTTTTTTTTTTGTTTCTTCTGTTCTATTTTCAGTACTCTCTTAAATAAACCAGCAGTTGACTAAGAGCACGTTTTGTACAATAAACCAAAGCTGAAACTTGCAGTACGGGCATTTTTTTTTTGTTCGGAAGCTCTATAAAAAAATCTATTTCTTTTTTCCATGAAAGAAAAGACCCTGCTTGGTTTTTACTTTGCCTGCAGTACTCCAACATTATTACTACAATCCACTCTACAAAAAGATATTTTACCCATCTGTTAAGAAAACACTGTGACCAGCATTTTTCTATTGTATTTTCTTCTCCTACCTGAGTATGTGGCTATAGTAAAAAAAAAAGAATCTTGGTAAGGAGTAAAGAAACAGTCCTTGTTTCCATATGATCTCGTTTTCCCCGTGTTTCCTTTGTAGCTGACAGAAAAAAAAGTACTTGCCGTATGACAGAAACACTGTTTTTCTATATACGGAGGACTTCTTTTGATATAATATACATTTTTTTTTTTGGCGTAAGAAGAAAAAATAGTATGTAAGCGCATAGCCCATATCAATATCAACTTTGCTGTCGCTGCTGCTGCTGCTGTTGTATATTAAAAAAAGGAAGGCTGAAAAAGATTCAGTAACTTTGCTTCTTGTTCTTTTATAGCGAAAGGGCATTGCTTTTTAATAAGTGCGAGAGTGTGCTTGTGTGTGTGAGGAAGACTTGTCTGTGTAGTAACAATAATATTACTCCTCTTGTAATGTCGATGTATTGTAAATATTGGCAAGTTGAGTGTTGTATCATATAAAAAAACGGGGATTTTTTTTGTATTCTGTTTAAAGGTTTTGCAGTGAGGAATCAAACATCATTCCCGTGTTTCTGGGTGATGCAGATGCATCAAGCACCAAGAAAATGAAAAGTAAATTGCTGCTGCAATACAAAAGATAATAATAATAATAATAAAAACCAAGGTAGAAAAAACAAGAAGAAGAAAGAAGACACAAATCTAACCATGAAATGAACGATAAACGAGAAAAGTGGAGTAGTCGAGATAGAAGATCGTCATTAGGAGGAACTATCAACGTAAAGAGTAAAAATTTTTGGACGGATATAGCTAAAAGCGACAAGGAAATATTTTAAAACAAAAGGAGTCAACAATGTAACGTAAGTTCAGAATAAATATTTTTAGAAAAATTACATTGAAATCATGTGTGTAGCTTGTAGTTTTGAATGTAGCATTGTTTCTTTTTTTAGTGGAAAATATTGGTTGGTAAATTTTGTGTAAAAGTGATTTCTTTGAAGAATTGATTGGTTCTTGAGTACCTGCGTATAAAATATAAACGAGAAAAGTGGAGTAGTCGAGATAGAAGATCGTCATTAGGAGGAACTATAAACGAAAAGAGTAAAATATTTTGGACGGATATAGCTAAAAGCGACAAGGAAATATTTTAAAACAAAAGGAGTCAACAATGTAACGTAAGTTCAGAATAAATATTTTTACAAAAATTACATTGAAATCATGTGTGTAGCTTGTAGTTTTTAATGTAGTATTGTTTCTTCTTTTAGTGGAAAATATTGGTTGGTAAATTTTGTGTAAAAGTGATTTCTTTGAAGAATTGATTGGTTCTTGAGTACCTGCGTATAAAAAGTTATTGACCAGAGCGTGAGGTATATTTTTCTAGAACGGGATTTCAAGCGTCTGAGATTATATTTAGGTTCTTCCCCGTGTTTTTAGGTAGACGAGTGGTACAACAAACTCATTATCTTGTTTAATAATCAGCCTGGGAAAAAATGTTGTTGTGGTATATCATGAAAAAAAAAGGTGATGGTTGTGTATCATCAACGTTTATTTGTCAATAACCTCGCAAAATGTGCTTTTTTTGCACATTTCTTTACGTAATATTTCGCGGTTACGCAAAAAAAAATCTGTTTTATTTTTGCCTGGGTATTTTATATGCGGGGGCATACGAAAATAATAATATTGTTCTCATTTTCGAACGTTTTTACGGTGTTGACATGCTAATTTTCTGAGCAGTCACTTACAATTTCTCTTTCCAAATGCATATTTTTTTTTATTTGAAAGGGTTTTGCAGTTAGAATAGAGATATATGTGTGTTTGCACATAAAATTTATGTGAAAATTGATGTGACTCAGAGTTGTGTGTAGGCGTAAGAAGTTATCGACTACAAAGTCAAGAGGAGTAGTCGTTTGACACACAAAATACTTTGCGAAATGGAACTGTGATGAATGCCAGTTAGCACCTAATATTTCTATTGTTTAGCGCAAAAAAAAAGAATGTCAGGAAGGATAAACAAAAGGATAAGAGTGTAAAGTAGTTCAACACAGTGTTTTTGTTTTTTGCCTTGCAAAGTAGTTACAATTTTATGTAACATGGCGCTATCCGCTTTGATCATTTTGTATTTGTGACCGATGAAGGACCGAGCGCGAGTTGTGTACAGAATTAGACCGTCATCCCTGCTAAAAGGAATTTTTCGTAAGTTTTAATAAGGCAGTACCATTCTCTTTTTCATTTTCAAAAAAAAAGATATGCTTAGTGACTAGTGACTAGGATATAATTCCTTGCCACACACGACACCAGCTTAGGTCTTCATTGAGGAATGTGGTGTGTGCCGTTTTTTTTTTTCGTCTTCTCGTGGTTAACGTCATTCTATTTTGGAGGAGAGTTTAGGTGAGGTTCTGAACAAGGATTGG
Organism: Akabosia matsudoensis; assembly: GCA_019593645.1. NCBI lineage: Eukaryota > Metazoa > Arthropoda > Collembola > Entomobryomorpha > Paronellidae > Akabosia > Akabosia matsudoensis. The sequence continues at coordinate 2,459 of VICI01003622.1, read as the reverse complement.
TGTCTAAAGTGCAGAAATGTTAGCGCCAGGGCGCCACACAATGTTAGGCTATTCAATTTACACAGAGATATTTGGTAGCAGCTTGTTTTCTGGTTGAGGAAGATATATATCCTTGTGGTCCTTCTAGACATTCATTAATAGTTTGCCCATTAGCCAAGTTTCACATTTAATGGATGTTTCATATTAATCATGCGCTTTTTGGTAGGATTACTACGAGTAGCATTTACATCCGCGTGTCGTTCATGATCCAAAGCGAGTGTGTATTTCTGGATGGAACAGGTAGTAAGAAAAATGTAACCAGACTCGCGAAATTGCCATAAAAAGTCATAATTGTAGATACTAAACTAGATACAAAAAAAAAATTGTTTAAGCTAGTTAGCACTTCGCAATGAATACATTGAATAATATTGTGTTACAACACGTACGAACAAGAATCCTCGCCCAATTAATTTCTGTGGTTGCCTCGCGTTGTTAGTCTTTGTATCAATCATTAAGTAAACGAGAAAGGATGCCAAATAATGTTTCCACTTCACTGTCAATGCCATGGCCATCTTTAAACTAACAAACACATCCTCTGTCGACGAAACGCATTGCATTTTTCGTCCTCACAGATTGAAAACAAGCGAACATGTTCTGGTGCATGATACTATCATCATCATGATTATCGTCACATTTTGGACCAGAAAACAGCTAGAGAACAAGAAAAACGAGATATAAGTGTATGAAGTGATTGAATATTGCGAATTTTATGTATCAAATGTACTCCAGGTTAGCAAATAGCAGCACCAAAAATTGTTTTCTTGAGTGAAGTGACATTGTGACACGTGAATGAGTGTTTTCATGGAATAATATAATATGTACCATTAGTTTTAGTTTTCTTCGGTTTTTTTTATGTTTTTCAGCCCAAAATATATCAGTAGTCTGTCTGTATATTATACATACCTACATTAGTTTAGTTGTTTTATAGAAAGACAATATTTTTCATGTGCACACTCTATTTGTCATTTTTTTTGAATTATGCTTCCTTTTATTTGCCCATAAAAAATTTACTGTTTTGCCCAGTTCAGTTCATACAATACAAACCCAAAAACTATTGTAGCCACTTGTGACTGACTATAAGTGTGCCTTTTTCTCCGTAGACAAACCTATTACTTTAATATTGCAAAGGCAAACTACTGACATAATTCCCAGAATACAGTCCATTTGCATTATGTATACTGTGCAAAAATTTATGACCAGAAAAACTTTATTGATTTCTTATTGCAAATTATGGTGATGACATTCAGGTGTGAGAGCTAGCAAACAACAAGATTTATATACTACCTATAAATTTTCTCTCTGGCAGGAGTTTTGTTTCATGTTTAAACAGCAAATTTTTCGGCAGTTGAGCGTAAACGAAAATTTATCCTTGAAAAAGTTAGCTGGAGAGCGATCGACTATGTAATACAAAAAATAATTATAGCGAAAGCAATTTATTAGCAGACATAACTTGCAAAAATATTTGCAAACCGTGAATTTGTGCCTATAATGAATATTTTACCGAAACTCTGGAATTTTTCTGTTTGGAGCACATATTGTCAGTGCCATTTATTTTTCAACTGATTTATTGATCGCTCTTCTCCACAAAAAGAAAAGCTGTGCTAACACAGTGGATGACAAACGGTGAGGACCTCTCGTTGAGTGCCAAAATAGGACACACTAATTTACTTGTCAAGCAGAGTCAAGTCGCGAAATGGATGTGTGGACGAGGAAAAATTATTTTTGCATGCAAAAATAATTATTGAAGAGAGCTCAAACAAAAGGATACCAGTTTTTTTTGTAATCAAGTGAAACATGGAACGACCGACTAAACTGGAATGAACAATTTTTCAACGAAAACAAAACCGAAAAAAAGCTGTCGATAAAATATAGAAAAAGAGTTGTGGAAAAAAATGTAAGTCGATACATTTTACATACATAGACCGGCTGTCGTCCACAGAGTTTGGGTTTCAAGCAAAATGGAAACCTGATTAAACTGAGCCAATGATTAGTTTTGCTAAAGAAGAAGAGCATGAATTATACATGAGTGGATTTCGGACTGTTGGTGACTAACACGACGACAATGGGTGGATAGCTACGTGCAGGCAGCTATACAGAAAAAACCTATCCATCCTACTTTTTTAATGAATTTGCAATTAAGACTGGAACAATTTTCAAAGCAAGCTTATGAAAAGTGAACAAGAAAGAGAGGTACAAATGGCTTGGACCGCGCAAAAAAAAAACGTACAAAGAGACATTGTGGAAGCGTTTGAAAATGAAATAAGAAAAGCGTAATAAAAATCCTTTCATGGGTCTGATGTAACTTGATAGGTTGTCTGAGACGAAGAATTTATATGTATAAAAATGGTATATTCTATTACTTAACCCTTTTTTCTTTGAGTTTTCTTAGCTAGGTAATTTTCTAAGAGTTAAGATGGTCT
>VICI01003621.1:0-12780 GCA_019593645.1 Akabosia matsudoensis | reverse complement strand
GTGACTCGTTTAACTCAACGTTATTCAAACAAACATACGCTCGTGTGTTTACACGAAACGAAACAACAAATCATCTTCGTATGGCGTTTAACGCAACATTAGAAGTAAAAACATCCCGTGAAATAAAAGTCGCAGGTGCTATTGGACCTTGTGTATCACTTGCTGTTAAATCAAATTGCGTTGCTGACACTGAAATGGGCGTTGGTAACACTTGTCAATGGAAATTCTGTACTATCAATCCATCAACAACTGTTGGTGTTTTCTTCGAAATCGTTAATCAGGTACGAGCACGTAGGAAATTGTTTAGTGTGTAAAAAATTAAAATAACGTTTTTGTGTACTTCCAGCATGGTGCTCCGATACCGCAAGGAGGTCGGGGTTGCGTTCAGTTCATAACTCAGTATCAGCATCCTTCTGGAACTCAAAGAGTACGTGTTACTACGATTGCTAGGAATTGGGCTGACGCTACTGCCAATTTATATCATATTTCGGGTAAGTGTTTAATTAATTACAATACCTGTACAGTATACTAACTCATTTGTGTTTGTGTAGCCGGTTTCGACCAAGAAGCATCAGCAGTGTTAATGGCCCGATTAGCTGTCCACCGTGCAGAAAGCGATGATGGTTCTGACGTTCTTCGTTGGGTTGACCGAATGCTAATCCGTTTATGTCAAAAATTCGGAGAATACAGCAAAGATGATCCAAACTCGTTCAGATTATCAGAAAATTTCACGTTGTACCCTCAGTTCATGTTTCATTTACGTCGGTCCCAGTTTCTCCAGGTGTTCAACAACTCTCCAGATGAAACGACTTTTTATCGTCATATGCTTAATCGAGAGGATCTTACTCAAAGTCTGGTGATGATACAACCTGTACTGTATTCATACAGTTTTAATGGACCGCCAGAACCTGTGTTGCTTGATACTAGTTCTATTCAACCTGATCGGATTTTACTCATGGATACGTTTTTTCAAATCCTTATCTTTCATGGAGAGGTACGCACACACAAAAACACGTGTTAAATGAGCATTAAAAAATTAAAGTACAAAATTTTTTTTTTTTCTCTTTAGACGATCGCACAATGGCGTGCAGCAGGATATCAAAGCCTCCCAGAATACGAAAATTTCAAACAATTACTTGAGGCTCCAGTTGCAGACGCTCAAGAAATATTATCAGGTCGATTTCCAGTGCCTCGATATATTGACACAGAACAAGGTGGATCCCAAGCACGGTTCTTACTTAGTAAAGTGAATCCGTCTCAAACACATAACAACATGTATGCGTATGGAGCTGGAAACGTAAGTTTTAAACATTACAAGCTATTTCGCATGGTTTTGTGTGAAATTTTTATTTTTCCGCTTATTTCACTAACACGCGCTTTTGTGTTTTGTTTTTTGTTTTGTTACTCCTCTCATTTTAATTTTCCTTGTAGTCAATGCCAGTTCCAAGCAGTCAGTTTTCGGTAATACCACGATATTATGAATACGATCAATTAAAAACATGAGTTTAAATACATAATTTTGTTTACAGGACGGAGGTGGAGCTCCAGTGTTAACAGACGACGTAAGTTTACAAGTGTTTATGGAGCATCTAAAGAAACTAGCAGTATCTTCAAACGCATAGGATTATAATAATAATTTAGAAATGTATGAACAAAATAATAATAAAAAAAATTATACAAAAAAAAAAAACTTGATTGATATCACACATGCGTGTACCGAGTACCATACGAACACTCCCGTGTACTCGTTTCTTTTTGCTCTACTTTTTTTCTCTCTCTCTCTCGTTTCTCTCGTACGTTCGGTACGAGTGGTGGTGGTGGTCCTCTTCTCCTTCTTCTTCTTCTTCTTCTTCTTCCCCACATCAGCACAGCATCTTATATTCACATGTGTGTGTTTTTTTTTTCTGGGTGTATATCAGTTTTTTACATACGTGTGTGTTCACGTTCATTATCGTGTTACTCGTTAAATAAATCATGATTTAATCATGTTTAACGGAACTATTCGCATTTGTATTTGTGAGGCTAGTGACCTTAGACCCACTGCTTTTCAAGGTAGACTTGGAATTGGGTTTGGAGGAAATGAACAAACTATTGACCCATACGTTTGTATTGACATTGATGAGATTTCATTACACAGGTAATTTATCAATTTATCATAATAATTATACACGGTACTTCACACATAAAATCCGCGTTTTTGTACATAGATCCTCAACCCGGACAAAAACATTTGATCCAGTATGGAACGAAACATTCGAAACAGACGTTATAAATTGTACAAGTATCGGGTTTACAGTATTCCACGATGCAGCGATACCTCCAGACGATTTCATAGCGAATGTAAAAATCCCAATGGAAGACATAATATCTTCAGAATCTTCCGATGTTTGGGTAGATTTAGAACCTCAAGGAAAAATCCATGCAAAAATCGAATTACTTCATGGTTCTACACCTGTTAACATACCAGGAGGAGGTGTATCAGGAGGAACCACTGTCGTTTTACCTCCAGGTATCACACCACCAACAGCAATCACATCACCAAGTATCCCGAATATACCGATTGAATCACGTAATGATGATAGTAAAGAGATTGTTAAAGAACCATTACGTGAGTTTAAAGAACGTTCAGCTGGGTTCAATCGCCGTCGTGGTGCTATGCGAAGACGTGTACATCAAGTTAACGGGCATAAATTTATGGCGACTTTTTTACGGCAACCAACATTTTGTTCTCATTGTCGTGAGTTCATTTGGGGATTAGGTAAACAAGGATATCAGTGCCAGGTTTGTACGGTTGTCGTACATAAACGATGTCATGAACTTGTCGTTACGAAATGTCCTGGAATGAAAGACTCTGCAAGTTCTGGACCTGTTGCTGTTCCTGATGAATGTGGATCACAACGGTTTTCTGTTAACGTTCCACATCGATTTTCAGTTCACACGTATAAACGACCTACTTTTTGTGAACATTGCGGGTCACTCATTTTTGGCGTTATCAAACAGGGGCTTCAATGTGAAGGTAACAATGCGAATGCGAAATTTATACGGAAATTGTATACCCGATTTATTAAAATATTTTGCGTAAATTTGTATAGCTTGCAACATGAACGTGCACAAGCGATGTCAAAAGAACGTGGCTAATTCGTGTGGGATAAACACGAAACAAATGGCTGAGATTCTTGCCGCCATTGGAATTTCCACCAAATCAATTTCAGATAAGAAGAAGAAGGTAATGTGTATATCACATTAACGTTTGAGTTACAATTATTATGGTACAGGATGGCTCATTAACATCATACTACTAATAACTGACCTGTACTTAAAATTCTAACTTCAGTAACATCAGACCAAACCTTTTTTTTCTCTTTTTTCCAATTTTCTTTTGACCATTTTCTTCAGAATCAAAATTTTTATAAGTTTTAGGACTAAAGTTTTTGTCTAAACAAGCTAGTTTCGGATATATTCAGATTTTTTCTCTTTAAAAAGTACAAGTCAAGTTTCGACCGTGTAGATCCGCGTGTGCGCTTCCAAATCGAACTCGAATCCAGATGAGGAAACACGAATTCTATGAAAATACAAATAAATGGTGCGATGTTAATGAGCCTCCCTGTACAATGTTTTTTAATTACAATTGAATTACGACCAAATTTGAACGCTTATGTGTATTTCCGCCGTGTGTAGCCGTCAATTTGCACTTCCGGAGGAACAACAAAAGCACCTAGCAGCAGTTCGAGCACGACAAGTTCGGTACTGAGTTCCTCAACCACCACCACGTCAAAAGGACTGGAAGATCTAAGTTCATTAAGTATCTCAAGTACGAGCACAAATTCAAGTGGATTAGGTTCATCAAGCAGTTCAGAACAAGAGCAAGAAATCCGGCTTCGTTTACAAGCGCAAAAAGCAATGGAAGACAAATTACGAGCAAAAGGAATACGTGAAAAAGAACATGATCATGTGTTACCGATAGAAAAAACAGGAGGAACAGGAAGTTTACGACGTTATAATTTAGATGATTTTGTATTTTTAAAAGTGTTAGGAAAAGGAAGTTTTGGTAAAGTGATGTTAGCTGAACGTAAAGGAACAGATGAAGTTTATGCGATCAAAGTTTTAAAGAAAGACGTGATACTTCAAGACGATGATGTTGACTGTACAATGACTGAGAGAAGAATCCTTGCTCTCGCTGCTACACATCCATTTTTAACTGCGCTTCATTCTTGCTTTCAAACTAACGAACGTTTATTTTTCGTTATGGAGTATGTTAATGGTGGAGATCTTATGTTTCAAATACAGCGTGCAAGAAAATTTGATGAGCCTAGAGCTAGATTTTATGCTGCTGAAGTTACGTTAGCTTTACAATTCTTACATACACATGGCGTTATTTATAGAGATTTGAAATTGGATAATATTTTACTTGATGAACATGGACATTGTAAACTTGCTGATTTTGGAATGTGTAAAGAAGGGATTCGAGATGGTGTTACTACTAACACGTTTTGTGGCACTCCAGATTACATAGCTCCAGAGGTAAACTGAATTTGATTATTTGATTGGGGTAGTTTACGTAATCGTGTGTGGTTTCTGTAACTAGATATTACAAGAACAAGAATACGGTTCAAGCGTTGATTGGTGGGCCCTTGGTGTGTTAATGTACGAAATGATGGCAGGTCAACCTCCATTTGAAGCAGAAAATGAAGAAGATTTATTCCAGTCAATACTCCATGATGATGTGCTATATCCTGTTTGGTTGAGTCGTGAAGCTGTTGGGATACTCAAAGGATTCATGACCAAGAATCCTGCACGAAGACTTGGATGTGTTGGTACTCAAGGAGGTGAAGCTGCTATTCGATCACATGCGTTTTTTAAAGAAATTGACTGGGAAAATCTTGAAAATCGTAAAGTTAGACCTCCTTTCAGGCCGAAAATCGTAAGTATCATGTTTAAAAGCATGTGCTTTGAATAATTGTGATGACGATGTGTTTGTAATACACACGCTTTTGTTTAACAGAAAAACAAAAAGGATGCATTAAATTTCGACACAGAGTTTACAAAAGAAGAGCCAATCTTAACCCCATTAATGGCAGAAGTAGTCCGATCAATAAATCAAGAAGAATTTAAAGGCTTTTCATTCACAAACGAAAATTTTGGATATTTCCAAGGTTTAACGACAAGCATCAGCAGCATCAGCAGCAGCAGCACCCAAGGAAATACGATAACTCATAAATAGGATACTTTTTAATTTTTATTATGCTTGAGTAACTCACGCACCACAAAGTTTTTTTTTTTTGTCAAAAATGCAGGAAAAAAGAAAAACCAAAAAATACTCACATTTTTATTTATACGTAAAAATTATTTGCCAACGTTATATTCTAGTCGTTATATACGGTTTTAATCGTGTTTAAATAATTGTTTCACTTATATAAATCACAGGAATAATCACGCACAAAAAAACCAATGCAAAGAGTTGTACATGTTCTTCGGCTTTTTTCGACCATGGTGCTAATATGAACACAAAAAAAAAAAATATCGACCGGTTTTAATTTTAAATGGCCTAAATACACATTATTATTAAATCATCATCATGTTTCATCAAAAAAAAAAACCTTTTCTACAATGTTGTTGTTGTCATTTCATTTCACATCGTTGGTGGTTCTACACAATATCATGCGTAATTTAACATAATTTTCTTCAGGATTTCTGAGAAAACTGAACAACTGAACGTGTATGAATTCCTTTTATATGTATCATGAACAAAACAACCTCATGAGCCTATAGCCTTTTCTTGTTGCCTTTCTCTTTCTCTCTCTCTCTCTGTCTCTGTCTCTCTCCCTTTGAACAGCATCTTCTTCGACCGTTTTTGGCTTTTGCAATTGCATGCAACCCTCTCTCTCGCGTTCATACGTACAAAAATCTGTCATAGAACTTCACACACCCTGGATTTTTTTTTTCTCCACGCTCACGATTATATCCAGGTTTTTTTTTTTGTTTGATCCCCGAAAGCACAGGACAGAAAGAAGAAACATATCCCGAACCCTTCCGTCTGATGAACCAAAAAAAAAATATCTTGAATCACGTCATAAACACACACATACTACGAGTGACTAACAATGAGTAACTCGCACTAGTCATTATTACAGTTTCAATCATCACAAGCGGTGATACGAACACACTATGGAGTCCCGGGATAACGTTGGAACTCAGGACATGACGGTTTTGTCAAACTTAACTGTTGAAGGGATTAATGAGAACCTTAAAACACGATACGATAACGATCTTGTTTACGTAAGTAACATACAAATACAATTTATAAATCAAAAAAACTTAAATGTTTCGTTATTTTTACAGACGTACACAGGCACGATTTTAATCTCAGTAAACCCGTATAAACCGCTAAGCATCTACGGAAATTCGTATATCCGTGTGACTAACAATGAGTAACTCGCACTAGTCATTATTACAGTTTCAATCATCACAAGCGGTGATACGAACACACTATGGAGTCCCGGGATAACGTTGGAACCCAGGACATGACGGTCCTGTCAAACTTAACTGTTGAAGGGATTAACGAGAATCTTAAAACACGATACGATAACGATCTTGTTTACGTAAGTAACACACAAATACAATTATAAATCAAAAAAACTTAAATGTTTCGTTATTTTTACAGACGTACACAGGCACGATTTTAATCTCAGTAAACCCGTATAAACCGCTAAGCATCTACGGAAATTCGTATATCCGGGAGTACGAACGGACATGCAGTGTACCGCATATATTCGCGATAGCTCAGCAATCATACAATTCGTTAATACGATCGTATGATGAAATTAATGATAAAACGGTTAACCAAAGTATCGTGATATCTGGAGAATCAGGAGCAGGAAAAACTGAAACAACGAAATTCATACTTCAATATTTATGTAACGTTACGAGTAACGTTAGTACTTGGGTTGAAAACCAGATTCTTGAAGCTAACACGATTCTTGAAGCATTTGGTGAGTATTACATAAAACTATAATGAATTATGAATTATCACGTTAACACGAGTGAGTTTGCAGGTAACGCAAAAACGATCCGTAACGATAATTCATCTCGGTTTGGAAAATTCATGCAAATTTCATTTGACTCAAAATGGAACATCCGTGGATGTGTGATTCAAGACTACTTATTAGAACAGTCCCGTATAACATTCCAATCGCCTGGAGAACGTAACTACCACGTGTTCTATCAATTATTAAACGCAGCTTCAAGATCATTAGAAATTGCCAACTTGTACGAGCTGGATCCAAAAGCTAATTACAAATATCTTTGTACCAGTGTGAATTCAAGTAACGACTCATTAGACCCATTACTCTTAGCATTAAATATTCTTCAAATCCCTCAACTTCATGTTAACGGATTATTCTGCGTGTTATCAAGTATCCTACATTTAGGAAATCTTGAGTTCAAACACGCTGATGATGGTGAAACAGCTTGTTTATCTGCTAACGACTTAGAAACAACTCGCAAGATTTGCAAATTATTAGGCTTCAAGTATACTCCATTTAGGAAATCTTGAGTTCAAACACGCTGATGATGGTGAAACAGCTTGTTTATCTGCTAACGACTTAGAAACAACTCGCAAGATTTGCAAATTATTAGGCGTAAACGATCACCAATCATTCGTAAACGTGTTGCTCACAAGACAAATAAACGTACGTGGTAATATCACTGAAATTCCGTTACGTGTGAATGAAGCAAGCGAAAATCGACATGCGATGAGTAAAGCGTTATATTCAAGATGTTTTGGATGGTTAATTTCTCATATTAACGAACGTACAAATCCTGGAGCTGATTGTAGTAAAGTTATCGGGTTACTTGATATATTTGGGTTCGAGAATTTTTCTGTTAATAGTTTCGAACAACTTTGTATCAATTATGCGAATGAGAAATTACACAAGTTTTTCAACCAAGCTGTGTTTTCGATAGAACAGGAAATCGTGAGTCGCAATTTTTTATTGAATTTTTTAAACGAAAGTTTTCATTTAAATGTGTTCATATGAATTTATTTGATAATTTTTTTATCACAGTACCGCGCGGAAGGCCTGAACATTTCAGAAATCACGTTTACAGACAACAACGCGATCCTTGAGTTGATCGAGAAACCGCCTCGATGTTTACTGAAATTACTAACAGAACAGTGCCATTTACCTAAAGGAAGTGATTTAGGGTTCCTTAATAATCTTCATAACGAGTTTAATTCACATGGGTCATATGAAAAAGGGGAAAGAAAAGACTGGGAAAAGTGTTTCACGATTAAACATTATGCTGGGAATGTTACGTACAATACTATCGGGTTCGTCGATAAGAATAGGTGAGAAATCGGTTATTTTTTATCATGAATTTTCTGGATTAGATTTTGAACTTTTAGACTTTGACGTTTTTCTTTCATTAAACTTTGCATGATATGAAAGATTTTCGAATTTGATCAAATTTGACATTATAAAGGACCATATCCATTTTGAGGGTAAATGGGTCAAGGTGGTACCTTTTGCATTTATGCTTGGATACAAAGTATATCATTCGAAAGCTCAGTTCTTGAACTTTTCAATGACGTCGGTATATGTTCAGAAATCGCATTTACAAGTTCTGATATCGGTTGTTTAAACACGTCAATTTTTTCAGACAAATTAGCTGAGATACTTATCCTTAAGTCCTATGGTGTGCGGTGTCATAACCTTTCATGATTTTGTAACGTATCGCGTATGTTCCATGATGGGAAATCCTGCGATACTTCCGGTTTCAAGCTGCAACTTAAATCGATATGATTTGATCAAATTACGTATATATACGATTAAATTTAATACTAAAATTTGTTGTATAACATGCTTAAAAAATTCCTAAAAAAATTAATACCAAATCATCGTTTATTCTAGGGACGTGATCCAAGACAATTTCTTCAACAACTTATCAGAATCAACGCATGAATTCATAAGCAATCTCGCAAACAGTTTATTCGACGACCAAAAATCCCAAGTCTCAGTAACAACGATTCCACGAAACACAAGCAAAGGCCGGCCAACAGTCGCTGAAACATTCCGTGCCCAACTCCAATCGTTAGTCGAAGTTCTCGCATGTACCAAAGCATGGTACGTCCGTTGTATCAAACCTAACGAACACAAGTTACCCGGAAATTACGACAACGAGCTGGTGAACGAACAATTACGGTACTTGGGAATATTGGAAATCATTCGAATACGGAAAGAAGGATATCCTGTACACTATGAATATGATGCTTTTGCATCGAGGTTTCGGGTTACTGGAAAATATCGGACATATAAAAGTGTTAAAGATATCAGTACTGAGATTCTTGCAAATTTTAACGAGATTCTTGTAAAACAAGCGCCACCTCCAGTCAAGTCACAAAGTTTTTCGAAAAACTCGACTACGTATTTAAAAAAGTCAGAGGCTCCATATTACTATCAGTTGGGTAAGTAACACATATTTGAGCTATAACTTTTATATCCCACAAAATTTGATTGATCACACGAAATAAACTAACTCTCATAATTTACCGTTTAGGCAACACGAAAGCATTTTTAAAACCGCAAATGCACGAGTTACTTGAAACAACCCGAACAACAGTGATAACAACGCATGTAATAACGATCCAGAGGTACTGGAAAGGATACAAAGCATCGTCTGAATATAAAAAAATAAGAACAGCAGCGATAACGATCCAACAAGGATACAGATCTATGAAATCAAGACTCTCGTTTTTAAGAAAACGACGCGCTGCAATCGTGATACAAAAACATATGCGTGGATTTTTCGCAAGAGAAGTTTTCGCTGCTTTGAAAGTAAGTACCAAAAAAAAAATTTAAACTCATCATCATGATTCGATTAATTTTTAATGTCCCCGGTTATAACTCTAGGAAATGCGTCGTGTGGAAGAAGAGCTCCGAAAACGAGAAGTCGAAGCTGAAAAGAAACGTACGTCAATCGCAACAGCAAGCGATGACGGTCGTAGTTCATACACGAGTGATGAAGACGCGATAATTGGAGGTACAAAGGACGTCAGTTTAGATAATTTATTCGAGTTCTTGTTAGTTAACAGCGGAAAAACAAACACTAACACGAATGAGCTCGATAAATTATCGTATGAAATGGACTCGTTAGTTAACGATTTAAACGGACTCCACAACAACGTGTCAGAATCTGTTTGTTCGAGTATCAGTAATTTTGAGTTTGAAGAAGACGAAGATGAAGATGAAGAAGAATCTCAAGACCATACGTCAATAGATTCAAACCGTAACACACCAACGAATAAACTTTCCATCGCCAATAAGTATCTCACCACCTCCGTTAGTCCCACCTCCAGACCATATCGTATGTACAGCAAAAATAATAAAACCAAACGAAACAACAACAACAACAACATCATCCCATCCAAGACTACCCGAACCAAAAGTCCCACCTCCACCACCTCCAAGTACAAACGGAATTAAAAAACATAATCACACAACGGACGAGCCAATTTACGAATCTATCCAACCCCGTGTCCAACCCCAACAAGCAACCGTGATTACAAGCCCACCAACACAACCGATCGTTGTAGAACACATTCGACCTCAACCCCCACCAGTGATTCAAAAACCAATCACAGCTCCAATTGCTACAAAACCCGAACCTCAAGTTGCTCCAGTGATTAAACAAGCATATTCAACGCGAGTAGAAAAACGTGTAAACGAGATCATAAAAAGCGAACCTCAATCAAAACCTGACCCGGAAATTCAAACATTCCGTCAATACGCATGCGAATATTATTCGTTGGAACATAAACCAAAAACTCAAACAACAGAAGAATATATCCATGAACATACGAATTTTACTAAACATTCGAGTATCACACATCCACACGTTCATTTATTCGATCCATCAAACATTTCTGTCAGTTGTTTAATGTTCAGAGATCTCGTGAAACTTATGAAAGGAGAATTGAAACCGGAAGCTGAAATAATAGCGTTACAAACGATTATTGGGTATGGGATCGAACGGGAAGAACTTCGTGATGAGATTTACGTTCAATTGTTACGTCAACTCAATTCAAACGGAAACACAGAGTATCTTGAACGGTTATACCTTGTGTTTTGTCTTGCAATCGTTTCGTTTCCACCAAGTAAAATACTCTCGAGAGTTATCAATTATGAGTTGTCGAGTATCAGTAACGGGAATGCCAAATTGTTCGAGTCAAATTAAATGGATTCTTGATAATCTTCAAGATATCAAGATACGAGGGACTGTTAGGAAGTTGCCACCGAGCAGGTATTCATGACTTTTACAAGGTGGTTCATTAACATCGCACCATTTATTTGGTTTTTTTCCTATTTTCGTGTCTCCTCATCTGTATTTGAGTCCATTTCTCTCAGTCTAAATTTGGATGCGCACATGAGGATCCACACGGTCGAAAGACCCTTTTGATTTAATTAGATAAAAAACCGAATATCTCCGAGATTGGACGAAAATTATTTTCGTAAAACTTGCTAAGGTTTTGATTTTTAAAGAGATGGTGGAAAGAAAATTTTTAAAATAATTCTGTCAGATGTTGTTCAAATAAGAATTTACATATGTGCAATGTATGAATTTGTTATTAATGGTGGGATGTTTATGAACTACCCTGCACTCATGTATTTTAATCAAATTTGCTTTCAAATTTATAAACAATTTTATTTCCTTCCAAAATTCCTTGTAGCGTCGAGATCCAAGCAATGAAACGGTTAGGTACGATAGTATGTCGTTTCTTCTTCCTCGACGGCCGTACAAAAGCAATAGACATCCACCCAACAGACACCGCACTCGACGCGATCTTAAAGCTTGGTGAAAAAATAGGCGTCTCATGTCCAAACACGTTGATAGAAAATGGATGGGCGATATACCAAGTACGACCTAATGAACGGACAGAAGAACATGTTCAAACACACACGTACGTGTATGATATCATCGCACATTGGGAGCTATCCAATGTCGACAAAACCACTGGCGTCAGTTTAGGGTGAGTAACATATAACCTATTCTTCAGTGTGAATTTTCAAATTTTTAATCATAATCAACGTATATGTATCACACAGCTGCGGGGACAACCGTTTCGTGTTTAAAAAGCGATTATTCAAAGGCAACTGTCGTGAAATCCCACAAGACCCAGTTGAATGCGCGTTACTCTATTCCCAAGCCGTGTTTTGCGTAGTAAAACGTGACGACTTTCCTGTTGCTGAAAAAGTAGCGTTACAACTTGCAGGTCTACAAGCTCAAGTGTTATTCGGCGAACCAACAAACACATCAAAATTAGACAACTACACGGCTGTAGAATCTTTCCTCCCAATCCGAATAGCAAAAACCCGACCACATGCAAACTGGACAAACATTCTCGCCCAAGCCCATAAAACTTATGGAGCAGGAAAAAGTGAATTAGTCGCGCGTGTTTGGTACTTATCTTGCGTTATGCAGTACCCGTTATACGGATGTACAGGATTTCATGTTATCTATCGAGGTTATTGGGTTTATGGAAACTCACTCGTACTTGCGATATCTTCAGACGGGATTAGTATGGTTAAACCTGACGATAAATTTGTTATTTACGAGTATGCGTATAATCAAATTGAGTCGTTACATGTTGAAGGGAGTGAGAATTTACTAACGATCAATTTAAACAGAAGTTTACCTCCAGACACACACAAATGTTTTGTATTTGAAACAAAATCAGGTAATGAAATCGCTGCGTTAGTATCAAGTTACTGCGTAAATTTATCT
>VICI01003620.1:0-12780 GCA_019593645.1 Akabosia matsudoensis | reverse complement strand
ATTCCAGCATTATAATTATCACAGGACGTGTATAAAATTAAATCGTCAGCATAATAAAGATATTTCAAGTCAATTGTTTCTGTACTATCAGTCAAAAACAAAGAGAATAGCATATTTCCAAGGGAGCTTCCTGGAGGCACGCCGGTTTTTATTGGATAATATTTTGATAATTGTGTTCCATTTTTAATCCTAAATTGTCGATTGGTAAAATAACTTCTTGTGCTAACGTTTCAATTCAGGTTTTAGCCCATTTACAGGATGGCAATGATAATTACCGCACGAAATGAAAACAGTAGTGAAAGAAGAATATCTCTTGAATTTTTTTATTTAGTATTGTTGCTAAATAGAAATGATGATTAAACAATCATATGTTACATGCGAATTTGAATAGACTTTCCTGGAATCTGTAGGTTATTTTCTCAGTTTCACACTTTTTCTCTTTGTTCGTAAAAAGACGACCACATACGTTACAGCACACAAGTTTGATTTATTAGAAACTAACATCGCAAGTACAAATATATCTGGTAACATTTTGACTTTGATTTTTTCGATGGTCTTTAAGCATTTTTTAGAGCTTAAACTGCCACCATAAGAGCAACTGAATTTCCCGGTGCAATAATGACTTTTGGGGTTTTTTGGCCACCACAGCTTCCAATTGAACAGCTCCTGACAATCTTCATGTAAGTTGTGCCTTTTGATTCTCCCACAACGATAAACGTATTCTTGTACGGATACGTTTCCTTCTCTGCAATTACCGTGTCAAAGGAAGTTGATTTAAGAAGCTCCGTTTCCTGTAGATATAAGAAACTAAACAATTAGAAATACGAATTCACGATACGACTTGGAATATTCAATCGATGGAACCAGGAATGAGACTATCACAAATTTCAATACCGAATAAATTGCAACTGATCACCTCGATTGGCTCTTCTCTGTCGTATTCTTTTTCCTCCTCAGAGTTTGCTTGACCACCATATGCCAAAGCTGAAGGTATATCCTCGAGCTCATATGGCTCCCATTCGGTGAAATTAATTGGCAAATGCGATACATAACCTTATTCCGTATTATTCATAGGTTTAATAAAACGGCTCAATTCAAGCATTTTACTGTTATGGATCTACGTTTTTTCCATACTCAAATGTCGTCAGAACGGGGAAACTTGGCACGAAAAAAGTTCAGAAAGTGGCATCAGTACAAACGACTTTCATTAATACGCAATTTTTTGGCAGTTTAGTTTATTTACGCGGGTATTATTGAAGCATCCGAGTAACAGCACGCCGGTTCTTTTTTATCGTATTCTACGAGACTTATGAGGACATTACAGCACCATGGTGGCCGCTTCTGCTAGGCAAATCTTCATAAAGAGTCCTTTTATGCGCGTTGGAGTGGATACGCCGAGAAAAGCGTCGAATTGCTGACCTTGTATCAAACACGGTTAATTGTTTTGATATTATTTTAGAGAGGAAAATATATTTTGCCATTGTTATGCCATCTTCAAGTGTTACGAATAAGAAGGTTGACATCTCCTTGTACTGCCAGTGTCATATACCAATACACTTAGAATATGATTACAAAACCATGACATGAATATGGGGTTTAATAATGATACGTTCATACAGTTAGTTAGTTAGTTAGTCATATCATACAGTTGCTCTTGAAAATGACTGAACAATTGAGTCGAAACGTTGGGAAATAAAACAACTTGTGCCATACACTCGTAAACCTTCCTCCTTATTCTACTACAAGTTACGCTAATTGATTAAATGGGTCGCAAAGTGGAATTTTGACCACTGAACTACCTGTTTCTTTCAACTTTTTAATATGGGTTTTGGGAACAAAAAAAGCTTTCACTATTTTATCTGAAAAACTGTATATTTTTCGTGCATTCACCATCTGTGAATACACATCATGCGCTTGCCGTTCAGAAAAGTAAATACACAACCAATGTTTTTTTCGTCTCTACTACAGCACTTATCGTCTGTCAAAAAAATAACTGTTTACTAATCACAAAAGTTTGAAAAGGTTTAGTTAATCCCCGTGAGTAACCGTTTGTCTAATTGTTTTCGTCAATTAAAAGTAGTCAACATAATACATTCGTCTTCGCGTTTGTCCTTTTAAGTTTTAGTCTTTTCGTGCAGAGTTAATCTTCACCACAAGGATCAGACATAAAGCTACATAAAGCCTCATAAAGCTACATTCTAAAATGTATTCATTTCCGGCCTGACTATTGAATAATGGGAAATACCTACCACCACTTTAATACAGCTAGGAAATTTTCTTATGACAGAACGACTTCCTAGACAAAATACAAATTTTCCATTATTTCCAAACTATATTATTTCTAGCTTTATCCCCGAAAACAAGAAACGAACCTTTCAGATCCTGGGAATAAACGCCTTCGAAAATACGATTTGAAACTTTAAGATTATTTTCTTGTCGACGACAAAACACTACTGAAACTCGGAATGGGAAAAATGCCTATTCATGTAGTAAATCTTCTTTTGTGTGTTGTGTGTTGAGCTTGTATGGATGGATGACATAGCCTTACCGTGCTAAACAAGCTCTCAAAATCTGACGTTTTTCTTCTTTGCACCCAAAGGATTGTGATGTCTTGAGACAAAATCCTACAATACTATGATCCCCTTTCATTTGCCCCCTCTTGGACAATTGTCGTCCCAGACAATTCTAAATTCTCCAGCCATTTGCTAACTAATATCGTGGATGATAAATTATGATTTTCATACAGGGAATTTATCAATGTACCTCATCAAATCGTCTTTGCTTAAACCTAATTTAACCGCTAAATGGAAGACACGTTTGACTTTCTCTTGTTTACCACTATGACGCTTTTTCTTGTTTCTAGTTACAATATCTGTATTAAAAAAACCAACTTCTTTGTTATCGCAACTCGGACTACTCCAACTGTTTACATCCTGCTGTATCTGGCCTTCATCGTGCAAGACAAAATCCGCCATCTAGAAAATAAATTAGAAGGAGACTAAAGAACTTTTCAGGCCTTTCCAATCTTCAGTAAAATCAGTTCTTGTATTCTTATTTGTTAAATGACGTGGAGAATTTCTATAACTAATCTATAGCTATTTCCTCTTTCCTTTCTGTTGCAGTATCAAGTTAAACGATCATTGTTAGCTGAAAAACTGTTAGCTTGCTGGCTTGCCCCGTTCAAGTTTATGGATTTGGAGCTACTCCCACGCCTGCACTGGAAATTAATTATAATATGGAGTAAAATCATGGACATGAACCTTATTCACTTCCTGACCTGACACACAGTGCTGCACATTATAAACGTTTGTGGAAACTCTTTCAACGACCTGAAACGGCCCTTCACGACGTGGTGCCAAGTCACTGCTTATTCCTTTAGATTTGTCAGATAATACGTGCGTGCGTAGCCAAACTTTCTCTCCCTCCTTGAAGGAACGATCCCTGGAGCCCACATTTTTGTACTTGAGACTCTTATCTTGACTGGTGATAGTCACCTCGCGAGCAAAATCGTGAATCATAATCATTCTTTCCCTCAAATCAGTTTGATTTGGCACAGAGGAAACAGGAATGCGAACAAGATTGTCGAACGGAGTCATGAGCTCTCGACCAAAAATAAAAACGCTGGAGTGAAGTCAGAGGAAAGACTAACTGAAGAGTTCAATGCGAATGCTATTTCGTTCGTGTATTTGTCCCAATCCTTTTGCCTATCCATCAACCTGCGGATTAAGCTCTTTACTGTTCCAACGTACCTCTCTGTTGGATTGCTTTGAGCATGATAATCACTTTGGTGAAAAGGAGCGATGCCTTTAAGGTTAGAAAATTGCAAGTACGACCTGGATACAAATTGAGAAACGTTATCGGATATCATGCTCCTAGGAACGCCAAATCTACAAAACACACAACGGAGTTTCTCAATAATCTGAGCAGCTTTCCCCTGTCTCAATGGAAAAATCTCCACCCATTTCGTGAAAAGGTCAACCAAAATCAATAGAACTGTTGACTGCACGCACTCTTACATTATGGGCCGGCTAAATCAACCGATACTACCTCGCGAGGTGAATCTGGAACAAAAGATGTGCTTGGCACTGGCGGAGAAAAGCTTGGTTTGGCCTTGGCGCAGGCTTCGCATCTGCGAAGATAACCTCCCACATCCTTCGCCATGCCCAACCAATAAACTTTCGACTCTAAACGGTGATACGTCTTCTTCCTACTAACATGTGCAGCAGGTGGATCATCGTGGAAGATGGATAGCACTTTCTTCCACAGGCTCTTTGGAATCCAAATTTTGAAATACTTGTTCTCCTCCTCCCACAGCTTTTCCTTTGGACCTACGAATCGCCACAACATTCCATCGTCTGAAATGTATGCTCGAGAAGCATGAGCAGCAATTCTATCTCTAGGCTAGATATCTGATAACTTCTCCATTCTTAAATACTTCTTTACCTCAGAGAGCAAGGGATCCTTATCTTGTTCTGCAATTATAAGCTCATGGTCAAGTGTGGTGTGTTCTTTCTCAAACACTGTGAGACATTCAACTTCCTCTGTGGAAAGCTCCTCCACTCGGCTAAGAATGGTCTCGATGACAAACTTGGTCAATTCAATGTAAGGGCGAAACTTTTCAACTCCAAACAACACACTTAACAACTCTATTTCGGAGACACTATAGCGAGTCTCAGCAGCCTTGAGGAGCCTGGAAGCCAACCAAACCGGATACCTGATCCCTGAGCTACAATTGCCGAAAATCCTATTCTACTGGCGTCGCAGGTGATTATGAACTCGAGGTTCAAATCAGGAAGGTACAATTCAACCTGACCACATAGTGCGGTTCTTGGAAACCTAAAACTTTCTTCAAATTCCTCAGCCCATTTCCATTCCTTGTTTCCAGTCAATTCATAAATTGGTTTGGCATGTTGAGCAAAGTCCTTTATAGACTTCCGGTAATATCCTAGCATGCCGAAGAATCTCTGAAGCTCCTCTACATTCGTCGGACGAGGATAGTTCTTGATAACCTTCACCTTTGCTGGATTTGGGCTACACTTGCCAGGACTGATGATGTACCCAAGGTACTTGAGCCGCCTGCAACACAACTGAATCTTTTTTGGATGGATAGTGAACCCTGCTTTGCCCAAAAGCGACAAAGTTTTGTGAATGTGCTGGAGATCGAATTCAAAATCCCTGCTATACGTCAACACATCATCCAGATATGGAATGTTAGACTTCCATCGGGTCTCCTGTAACACGTAATCCATGCATCGCTGAAATGATGCCGGAGAGTTACAAAGGCCCATAGGTAATCTAACATACTCAAATAGCCCATCAGGGCAAATGAACGCCGTTCTCTCAATATGTTCTGGAGCCACAGCTAACTGGTAGAAACCTTTGGACAAATCGAAAACTGAAAAATATTCTGCCCCGCCTAGATACGTCAGAATCTCCTCGATATTTGGGAGTGGATAATGGTCTGGAATTGTAATGGAGTTCAGCTTTCTGTAGTCTGTGATGAAGCGCCAAGAGAAATCCTTCTTTGGAAGCACGAACGCTTGAGAGGACCATGGGCTCTTAGAAGGTCGAATAATGCCTAACCTAAGAAGCTCAAAAAATGTTTTATCAAAGGCCTCTCTCTTTCCTTTGTTCATTATTTGCATTCGAGCTTTCAACGGGTAGTGATTTGGTGGATTAATCTCGATCCGATGCTCATATAAACTACTATTCCCTGGAACCTCCGTAAACATGTGAAGGAATGGACGCACCGTCTCCCTCAGTTTAACCTTCTTCTCACCTTCCAGATCTATTGGAACCATGACCATCTCATTTCCCCCGGAAAAAGACTTTCTAAATTTTCCTCTACCTCATCGTCACTATCTTCCAACTCAGTATTCTCGTTTTCCTCCTCCTTCTCTTCCTTTTCTGCCATCCACAAAGGCAAACTGTTTTCCATATCGTCATCGCCATCCAATATTTCGGAAACCATTTCTTTAACTCTACTAGAAGGTCCTGGCTTATTGTCTTGAACCGACTGGTTTGGCTTCAACCTACGAAATTCTATCTCACTCGGTTTCAAAAATAGAAGAAAAGAGGAAAAATCTGTACCCAGTCCATACTCTCCCCTGTTCACAAGAATCAATAAGTCTTCGGGAACAAGGAAGTCTCTGCCTAAAATTATTGCCTTTGGAGACTTATGGACATGGAAAAACGTTTGCCTGCGACTCCCAAAAGCATACTTCACTGTGAGTGTTATTTATTTACGTTGCAGCAGTGACTAATGAGTAGATATGAATGAATATATATGTGAAACTAATTAGTCGACTGTAAGTCGTTAACATTGATAAAGAACAAGTCGTTCCAATTACTCGTAAAATTACGTATTTATGCAGCTGCAGGCACCTGACTACTCCTAAAACCATTTCTTCTATTGGAGAGACCTCCAACGAACCCACACGTCAAATCTCAACTTACAAAGCTTTCCCGAGCTATTGCCGAAATCATATAAAAAACTTTCAAGCACCTGAAAGTACCTGAAGGGCTTATCTATTCCAGTCTAAAGACTATGCAGATTGTCTTGGCGATATCCATACCCAATCCGCAAAGTTTGGAGCCAACTTAAGTAGGCATAAAAAAGGAGCAGTGATCTTGAAAAAGGCGTAGTTGTGAGTTCTCGTGAAAAAGGTGACACGGAACAAGCGGAACCTACGGAGCAACCGGAAACAACGGAACATCCGGAAACAACGGAACATCCGGAAACAGCGGAACTTCCGGAAACAGTGGAACATCCGGTAACAACGGAACATCCGGAAACAACTTCTTCAACAAGGAATTTCTTCGTAAACTTGAGTAAAATTTAAAAGTTTTTGCTCACTCACGGCTCTGTCTCTACAAAGACTATCACCTATCCTCAAATGCAAGCTTTTCGGAACCTCAATACGTATTCTGTAAAAATATAAATGAGACTACATGGGGTCTTGCGGCGCCGTTTGATAAGATTTTAATAGTATCAGTCTAGGCAATGCTCAGATATGATTTGACAAGCTCATGTGTCACGAAGAAGATTTAGGCCCCATAAACAATAACTGTACACAATACAGCTAAAAGCTTGACTACGTCTTAAGTAGATCTCTACATCGTAACAGTCAAACCTGTATATAAAAGGCATCCAGGGGCGACAGAAATTATGCCTTTATTAGACAGGTTCTTTTTTAGGACTGCCTCTAATATACAGGTTTGACTCCAATGTGTTTACCTAACGTCACGACCAGAGCAAGGCATTTTCGACAGGTTACAAAATTTCACTTCATTGCAGCAGTATTCTTTTCTTTTCAATTTTCCTTTCACAAGAGAAAAAAGACTGATAAGGTTATAGAGTAGCAGTCTCTCTAAGTTTTGCTTTTCTCTTTTGTCACTAAAGGACAAGCAAAAACCGAATCTGATACTTGAAAGCATTACAAGTTCATCGTCTTCATCATCCTCATCACGATCCTGAAGTAGAAAAAAATCTAGCGATAGGATTGCTCTGCGGCATCCTGCCCTTTGTTGTTTTTGTCTTGTTTTGAAGTTTTTTTTCTAGTTTTTTATGATTTAACTCGACGTTGTTTCAAGTTATCGTTACAGCTTTGGGTGAATTCGTTATACTTTTGTAACATGCGCAGTGAACGTTCCCAAAAAGAAAATCAATTTGGAAATGAATTACGTAATCAGTAACTTAACGTACCGCAGCTGTTTCCAATCATCGTGTGAATATATACAAAAATCATTCTAGTTTTGTACAATTTTTATTCTTTGTCCCTGATATGTAAATGACATGAACGGACTATACATATTTTGACAGCGGAATAACTCCACGATTGACGTTCTCATGATAAGCAACATTATCCGTGTCCCCATAAGCCCAAACGATGTACACCGATCTTGACTGGAAATATTTGAAGAAAAACGCAAAATGTCAGTAATCCGCCATCAAAAATATTTTTCCGTTCCATGTCACATGAACAGCTCCATAACTAAACATCAACATGTATTTAATTAAGCAATTTACCACAGCCAAATCCTCGTCCTCGTCGCCAGTGTCGGACAATCGCGCAAATTTGAAAACAGTGTGGGTCGCATTTTCCGTTACAGATGACGTCAAAATGTTGTCGATGTAGTCGACAACGGCGCGGGTGTTACGGATCGCAAAATAATCCTTTAAAAATTATTAGAAATAATTAATACGGCGAGTTTAAAACATAATTTAGCCTTACTTACTCCAGCACCAGCGCCTAAATTAAATGCGAGAGTGTAGTTGCCTCCTTGAAGAACCTCCACAGCTTCGGAGGCAGTTGAGATAAGAAGTAAAACGGAAGAAACTTGGACGAAATCATTTTTTCTGTGGCAACTTGTAAACTCGGAACTATAAGCAAACGAAAAGGTGTTTTTAGTCATGAAATGGTTTAGTTGTACACTGGAGACACAACAAATATCTGCAATTGTAGCAGGTTGTTTGTTGTTCCGAGAAATTGAACATTCCGTCGAACGAAAATTCTCAGGACGGAAGCTTTTCCTCCGTGATAGGGTAAATAATTCTCTGCGATCTTTGGGAAACTGGCTCCTCCGGCTTCCAATACACAAGCCTGGGTGGCTGCTGGTAAACCAGATTCTCTGGGAAGGGAGGTAGATGAGAATACGGCATGCGACTTAGGTAAATGACATGACTTGAACCTATCCGGACAAGTCTTGACCGGAAACTGGAACTTGCGCTTGCATCATGACAGGAGCCGCATGATAAACTGGTGCTGGAGAAGCTGCAGCGGAATCTGAAGGAGCTGCGTTAGTAACATTTTTCTTTTTGAAATCGAACTCGTTTTCGTAAAATTTGCCTCCTTTTTCGCGTCTTTTCTTGAGCACTAACCTTCGAAACGTGAAATCTACTGCCAGATCCTTTCGAAAAAACCGTCCCTGGGCATGAATGATCCTGCGAGCTGTCGTACTCTCCACGGTTGACGTTTCTGTCTCAGCTTTCCCCATAAGATTTTTTTGCTCCGGAACGTCACTGTAGGTTCTTTCAGTTCACTAAGATTGTCTCTCGCCGTTAGTCAAAATAACGGCCCGACAAAGAAGCAAAATAATTTCATTGTTTTGCCCCAAGGAACGAAACAACACTGCACCCATCCAAAGGTCACGATCGAATGACACAAGAATTTTCAGGGTGAGCTTGTTTAAAAACGAATGACGTTCGTCTGTGGAGATTGTCAAACGGTTACGTAAATTAGGCATAGCATTAGTGTCCGTAAGTTAAGCATTTATGTGGTAGCTAAAAATTAAAAGAGGGCTGGACAGACATGACGCCGCTCAAAAACTATGACTTGCAATGTATAAGTTGTACTATATAGATTTCTTTCTTTCTAGGTACAGTCTAAACTGAGGGATGCGGAGACATTTCTGTCCGACCCCGTAATTCATATAATTACATGAAGTTTTGTTCTAATAGCAAAAAATGCCACTCCCAACTACAAAGCACATCCAATACGAGCAACCCCTTGTTCTTAAAAAAGATGTTTGGGTCAACAAGCCTGATAAGAAATTGTTTATTTGACAACTATTCTTCGTACAGAGAATTTTTTGAACAGGTGAATTTGTTAAAATTTCATTAACTGGGGGCCATCATCAGGTTGCTAATTAGATTGTGTGTTGCAATTGCAGGAAGATTGTAAAGATCAAATTAAGCTCGTAAAAAAATCAAAAGAACATGATATACTTTTACTAATGAGTCATCACACCCTAACGGTATTAGGAAGGGTTGCTGTTGAGCCTACTTGACGAAAATTCGCTAAAATCATGACAGAGATATTGTGTTTTTAAGCTAATACTCGGTACCTGGCGTAGAAGTTGAACGAAATTGGCGCGCCTTTTGAATTATTTCGCAAATTTCTGGGATTTTTCTTTCATTTTAAACTTTTGCAGTAAATTCATGCCTTCTAGCCATTCGGACTGGAGTTGGTGATAAATAATTTTGAAGTATCTCAGTTTTCTACGTGTTGGTGCCTACCGTAAAACTTCCAAAGAACGCCCCCGGTGAAAAATTCAAACTGCCCTCTCGACCCGCCGGCGATAATTAGAGACCCGGCGATGATTAGAGACCCGAAGAAATTTCAATTTTAAAGTTTTACCTTGTTTTATTTTGTTACAATTCAGCTTAGGACAGCTTAAATTTAATTGTTAACAAACTTTTCAGCAACAATTTCATTCCTGGGGCCTTGTTTTCGTCATTTTCAGTTACCAAACGTTTATCATGGCCGATATTCTGGGCTTGATCCCTGAATTATACCCATCGTTCCTTAGAGACCACGGCGTTCTTTAGGGACCGGGCGTTCTTTGGAGACCCGGCGGAATTTCAAATTTCCCTCCTGACCCCGGCGTTCTTTAGAGACCAGCGATCTTTAGAGACCCCGGCGTTCTTCAGAAGTTTTACGGTATTTGTAGCTGGAAAATGAAGATATCAGTTACACTGTCCCCACCCCATTACCTTCCCTGTCTTTTCTATTGTTCCCTGTCTTTTCGCAGCTACGTTTTGGTACGGCTAAATGCAGAAAACTTGTCCTGGTATACGAATGTATGTATGAATGTCAAAAACGGTTTTAAAAGGAATTTAAACGCTAAATCTCGGACTTCGTTTCTTCTTTTACGGGTGAACTGTAAAAGGGCAAAACAGTGAGGAGAATCAATTTCATGAAACTTTTCAAGAAGCATCCCTTAGTCTGGCTCATGTGATACGACCCCAGCGATGCAGGGTCTGTAAGGGCCTTCCTGCGAGCCTGCTATTGTGGCGTCAACCGTGTAAAATAGAACAATGTGTTTTTCGGCGAAAGCTGTTGTCACTTGTGAAATACCCAAACAAAAATGGAGGAAACTCGTGACAGACATATTGCTTTAAACCTATGGAAAAACAAAATTTTCTGCGGAACAGGGACAAAACATTCATCCTTACCTATCCATGTTTCTAATAATTCCTCCTAGTTTTAATGTTTCATTAAGTTATCTTATTATTGAGTAATAAGGTATTGGAAGGATAACTCGGCAAATGCTTTCGTTCCAATTTTATTAACTTAAATAACGCATAATATGACAAACACCACAATCCAATAATTGCCATCGACATATTTATTATGGGTCACTTTACATCCGCATGTTTAATAGATTTTTGAGCAAGCACTGTAGTTCCAGTAGATTCCTTCACGGGTCCAGCACGCCAGTACGCATAGAATAAGAATGTTTTTTAAACTGTAATGATTGCTTTAGTGGCGATATTCGTATTTTAACAATACAAATCGACCATGGGGAGTTTGAAACGGGCAGTATTTTGTCCTCCAGGGCAACCAATTTTTTTATCTTAGGAACTTGTTTTGTAAAAAATGGCCAATTTTTTGCATAAATTTTAATTTATTTCAAACTTGCGGACATATCACGCTTGGCAAGTTGAAGCAGCAAATTTTCATACTTTTCTGCATCCAACAGTTAAAACGGTAAAGAAAGATCGACAAGCGATTTTGAAAAAAAGATTTTTTGAATCCTCTATGTGCAAGTTTCAAAGCCTTTTGTCACATATGCACCTGAGTACTGCACGTGTATGTAAGATGGTGATTTTTTGGTGTTTCAAAATTGCGAGTCGATAAAGGTCAACAGTTTTTACGTTTCTATTCGGAAAAATATGGGAAATCTTCTGATGTAGATAAATATGCTAGATTTGCCCGCAATGGTTTTAGAAATTAAATTTTTTTCACAAGAAAGGGAGGCTCTGGCTTGCCTCTGGCCACGACACCGAATATGTGTCCCTCTGGATGGGTGTTGTCAAACGACTTAATTACCAGTTTCGTCAATTGTGACGAATATTCACTCATTTGATTATCACTCATGAACTTAGCTCAGTAAATGTAGTACAACACAAAGGACCGTATTCTGGGCTAACTTTTTTTAAACGCGTTTCTTGGAGTGTTTATGCATTCCAATGATCGGGAAAACGTTAAAAACGTTATTTTCATGCTCTTCCTTACGGTTTTATGCCAAAATATGGAAGTTTTTTGTATAAAATATGTATTGTGTTGGGCAAATTGCCGAATATCTCCAGAACGAACAACTTTAACAGCGAGCTGCTTGCAGCAAGGTATTCTTATTTCATTTAATATTTACGTAGAATCAAGCTATTAAAGTTGTTGCATTCCGAGAAAATTCAAAAAATGTATTTGCATACTCTGACGCCGCTTACCCTTTTTTCTCAAGATGGGAAAATAATTTCAAAATCGCTTATTTGCATTATTTAGGAACTCTATCGTAATCGAATGACTTAAATTGATTTTCCGGAGCATCCTGCGTGTCATGGTACTATTTTCGAGCCTCAAATATGACTAACTTGCCCACTGGAACAGGTTAGCAAATATCTTCAAAACAAACAAATTTAACAACCTACACACAATGTGGGGTCCATCCACACAGGATGTAGCGGTCCGAGGAACAATACAAGATAAAACTAGTCGAAGGGGTCCATCAGTACAAGATGAAGCGGTCCGACAGTTACCTGATAATATAACGCCTTGCAGGGGTCCATCCACGAGTGATGTAGCGGTCCAGGGTGAAAATAATTTTAATGATGAGAATGTTAATACTTTGCTTGTCCCAGTTGTACCAGATTCTTTAAAATATGAGACTCAAAGTCAATGAACGTGAGCACCCAGGCTTAGTTAGCATTTTCGGCGTTGGTGGCGGTAGCATCGTTGATACTTTACCAAATTGTACCAGTTACGACGGCCCGCACTA
>VICI01003619.1:0-12787 GCA_019593645.1 Akabosia matsudoensis | reverse complement strand
GAATTAATTTGAATTCAAATAAACTCTATGATTTCTCCTGAATGCATATATTTTAAATGGGGAAAATTTTACTGTGAAGTCACTGAACAAAAACCTTAAGATTGGAATTTTGGCAGCGTGGAATTTGCTACCTAAGTGATGACGTGAGGAAAGATGAAATCATTTGCATGACAGAGAAACATATTACTATGTACCCCAAAAGCATTACAGCTATGATCTTCGGTCATTATAAGACGTTGGTGTTTTTCTCCTCTTGTGTTCCCAACAATAAACTGTGCTACATACCAGCTTGGTTGGCGAAAACTCATCCTCGGGCAAATGTAAACCGGCTTGCTTCCTTCCTTCGGCCATAACCTAGTGAAATATGAAAGCATAATGCCAAAAAGAATGGTGCTTTCCCTCGTTTCTTTTCTCGATTTTGAGAGGAAAGTTTTTCTTTTAAGTTTGCTCCATGACGTTCGTTGCGTTTGTTGGCTGATGATGATGTTTCGCATTCTATACTGCAAGAACATTTGCTAACAATATTATTATTATCATCATTATAGTTCAAGTTTTCAGATAATATCCGAGAGACCATCAGTGGTTTCAAGGATTGGTATACTACCTCTGCTAAAATATCAGGAGGCTTTTGACAATGACAACGATTATGTTCACTTAACTGCCTTGCTGATGTGGTGATGATGGCAAACGCTGAAACATGCATGTGCTTTATTGCGGGCGCAGTTTTTTCCCAAGAACAAAAATCTATTATTATGCTCTGCTCTGAACCACTCACCTTAACTTCCTACAGCTCTTATCTATCGTGCTACGCATATGACTCACCTGTAAAATAGAGTATGCGACATAGAAATTGTATGTAGCTTCAGCGAATGCACAAAAAATTTATCTTTCCTCATAATTTCCAAATCTCGAAAGTTTTCTACATCCTATACTATACTCACAAGCGTAGACTTTTTATTTATAGTAGTTTACAACACGATTCTTTTCATTTTTTACTTTTTCCAACAACCTATGTTTTGAAACTTCTATGAAGTAAATAAAATGAAATGAAAAAGGAAATCGTCCGCTATGAATGAGCCTATACCTAACCAATGGGCAAGAACCTATCAGAGTCCTTACCCTCTCTCTCTCGGATGTGCCAATGCTGTTAAACAATTTTCATTTCGACAACATATTACAAGTAAATAAATCTTTGGTTGTATAAATGGTAATGTTTTTCTACCCTTATCGTCGTTAATAATGTCATTTATCAGATAAAGCATAAAGCTCTCACATTGATTCCGACTCGGCCCCGTAATTTTTTCCGGGGTGTCCGTTCCTCTGGCTTTTCAATCAGTATTCTTTAAGAACTTGATCGGTATTACTGTACACGAAAGTTATAGCTTTTATATAACCGCTTTGTTTGTTTTATGTGTGTTTATGCGTTGGGCGTTCACTTACACTACTGAGTAAAGTACGCAATTTCGCTATTTTACCACCATCTTTATTATGTCCAGGAGGAATAGAAAATGCATGCATGCTCCCTAGTTGTATCTACCGCCGCCCACCTTATTTTGCGTAAAAGCTCAACAATCAAGACGCCTCTTTTGCTGGCCATGCCACGATTCAGGCTACATGCAATAAAGATAAAATTATGGAAATTATTGCATTCCCTGCTAAAAGGTTGGGAAATAACCATTTTTACACTGAGTTATTTTCACTTTTAAAAATTTTCTTGTCCACTATGTTCACGAGTCTCAGCATAAATTTCATACACCGTTGGAGCAAGCCTGTTTACCGTTCCTCCTACTCCTTGTATTTTTCAGGCTTAAATCACGGTTATCTTCCTGCTGCCACCGCCAAAACATACACCGGCAACCACACAAGTGTCACTACTATTTTCCCTCGAGCTCAACGAAACGACCAAGCTACATACGCCTTTATGTCCTTTTGTCAGATTTTTTATTCAATTCAGTGTATGGTCTCCATTTTACTGAGACCTTGTCACCTACCATTTTGCCTTGTTTATATTCTCCTCAGTGCAGAATTCAATGCGAGAAAATAGCTTTTCTACTGAAAGCAAAAACAACAAGAGCATGAAAGTTAGAATTCCTATGGATTGAACAGCTTTGCTTCTCTCCTCAACGCAAATAGCCAGTGGTTCTTTTCGTTTTAAATGCCTGCACCAAAACCGCATTAACTTCTGTCTTTTCTGTCTCAATTTCTCTTTCATAGCATCTCACTTTCAGATTTGATGTTTGCTCTAGATATCGTCCTTTCCCGAGCTTCATATTGTACACGAGGCAAGAATAAAAATCCAAAGAGTAAGAAAACTTGAAAGCGTGATGAACCGCGACCGAGGATAACGCTTAAGGGAAGGAAGTTGGTTTTTGTACGCTAGAAGTTATAAGTTATCATTGATGTTTACTAAACAAATCTCTGGCTTCACTCAAATGTCCAAAATTGAAAGTGGTACAAGACCTAGAATCAAATATTTCATGACGCAAGGGAGTATGATGAAAACGTTAACTTATTTCCTCCTTAACGGCTTATCAATATGAGGAATGATCTCCAATCTGAAAAATATCATCTCACTCCGAACATCCGGAGAGGCATAGATTTCAAGGGTGGCCTGCACTTTTCAAAAGAGATAGTCATGTCATGCAAATATCTTGTATGCATCGGTATCGGTGCTAACCAGAATTTCTCCTCTTTACACTCCAGAAACGCATCTGTCCGTATCATTGCATAACATTGTGCAGTTTGAACCATGTAAGCACTTAAATGTAAAGAGTGAAAATCCGCTGTACAACTGCTTGCACCGTATATTTTTCTTGAGAAAAGGAAACACTGTAATCTGTCAAATGGCCGTAATCCTTGTGATTTTTTTACCGACTGTTAAATTTAGGATGAAGGCTTGTTCAAGCAGATGTCAACATTTTTTGGCTTTCCCTCACGACCGAGTAGACTGAATGATATAGCAGTGAACTATTACTGTACGCTCGGAGTGAAAGTACATATATTTCAAACGTATTCTCATTAACTTACACACATGATCAACAGAGATTTTACGAGTGTCCTTGCGTATAATGCAAGCAAATGGCCTATATGTCTAGTTCAATCATGAAGGAATGTGAAGAGTATATTTAAAAGCTAGAAAATTATGCACTCTGCACTGCAAAACCGCATCTTGGCTGTTAAGTTGTGGATTTGCTGACAACTCTGGAATTATAGGTGCCCTCTTGAAAACCTACTGCAATTTCCCCAACCCTCTGTCTTCAGCAGTGTGGTGTTCCTTTCAGAGTGAAAATATAATAGACTGAGTTTCAGATAAACATCTTATGATATACTTGCACGGATGTGTCCTAGTTTCTCTCATTTTTTTTCTTTTGCTTGCCAAGATCAGTGTTGCAAAATGATAAAGCTGAAGCTTTTCAGCATAGCTAAGTAGAAGTGAAAGCGATTCGTGGTAGCAGCACTGTAAATGATGTCTTGGAAGACTGCATACATTTTATTGTTACCGTTTTGATTTTCACGGTTTCAAAAGGCCGTAACTGAAATATAATCGCGGAATCTATTTTTAAAAGCATTCTGTTTACCACCACTTTTTCTCGGTTACGCCAAAGCGGCATTCCTACATGATCGCTCGTAACTTCTGCCGCTTTTGTTAGGAAAAAAATACAAAAGTCTATTCACCAGGATCTAAAAGGATCCTACAGAAAATTCTGCATACAAAAGCAGTAAGCAGTCACACCCACCAAGATCATCCTTGTTGCCATATTATTCTCAGTTCCGCTGATGATATGATGCCTTTGAACACGAATGTATTTAACGGGTTGGCTTAGCACGGAGTTCAACATTTTGTGTCAATACTGTCAATGTCGGATGAGCATTTAGATGTCAAAGTGAACGATTTGTCTATGAATGCACTGAACAGGAAAACCTTCCACTCGATTTATTAATTATGTGGAATAGAATACAAAATGGTGGCGCAATTGTGCGTAATTGCTTCAAGTATGTCAATCTTTCTTTTACGTATCTAATTGTCATACTTTTCTTGGAGGCTACGTTATTCTGAAACAATACGCACACTCTTCACTCTCGAATGTAGCATAATAGTCTTCCACAAAATTCAATGAGCCAGCCTTGTATTGTCCCCTATATTACCTTTGCCATGAAGAATCTCAGCTTCCCTGTTCAAGGTACAGATACTGCAACAGCTCTTATTCGTTTATATATTGTTATTGTAGTAAAAAAGTATGGTATAATACAACTCCCACTCTCGAGAAGAAAGTACCTCAACGTAAGCTGCACTTTTTCATTACAGTGCTTTTTTCTCCACTACATTATGCCTCCTAAAAGCACAACTGGTTGGATCCAGCTCTTATACTCTTTCACTTTCCCATTTTCCCTCAGTTGAGCTTAGATCTCTGAGCTGTTAGCAAGAACGGGCGAGTGACTGCTGCAGCGTTTCAAACATGCGCTGAGTTTGACACACAAGTTTTATGAAAATCATTTCATAGCCATAGTTCTCAAAATATTTCACCAAATAGAAAACGGCACATTCACAGTATGAATATGGCCCATAAACAATAATCAAGAATCTTTGCAGCTTTTCAAAAGAAAAAGTTTATGCACGCTATTGACACACTTTCAAGTTTTTGACTTTTCGACATCTTCTTTAAATGGGCGTGTGTGTTATTAAATGAAAAAAGTTATAACAGCCCTAATAAACTTCGTTTCTTGACATAGTGAAAGTGGCCGGATATTTGCCTGAAATAGTGAGTAGATTTTTCACATGTACGAATTACAAAGCAGAAAACTGTGTTTATGTGTCGAATGGAAATAGAACCTAAGTCGTTTTAGTGTTCATCTTTCTCTCTACATCTTGGTATTATAATATTCTTTGTCTGCACGTACGTGTCACATGTGTGTAGCATGTCAGAACCGACAACGAAGATTGTTCGTACTGTTTTACCTGACTGGAAGGACGTGTGTGCGTGTGTGGTATGCCACTGGCGTACTAGTTGTTGCCTAATCTAAAATAACCCAATTTGCAGTAATTTCGTGTGTTCAAATGGATAAGTAAACACGGCAGTTGATTATTTCCTTTTATAACAATGATCCATCTAGTGACTAACTTTAGTGACTGGAAACCAGAAAGCTAACTACCTCTAAAAATTGTAAAGAAACAAATAGGAGAACAGGAGAAAGTGTTTGCGTGAAGAAGGCGATTGCAGATAAAACTTACACGGAAGGTAATTTATATAAAAAATATTTGAAGTGAACCATATTATAAACACTTACCGTACACTAACCGAAAAATTTTTTTATCAAAAGCTTACTCCAAAAGTGAAAGTGGGCAAGTGCTTGCAGAGAAAATAGTAGGAAAATACAAGAAAGAACTGTGCAAAGTACCAAGTATCCAGCCTATCGTTAAGAT
The DNA here is from genome assembly GCA_019593645.1 of Akabosia matsudoensis. Taxonomy (NCBI): domain Eukaryota; kingdom Metazoa; phylum Arthropoda; class Collembola; order Entomobryomorpha; family Paronellidae; genus Akabosia; species Akabosia matsudoensis. Next base: position 7,365 of record VICI01003619.1, on the reverse strand, counting down.
CTTTGGCAGAGCACACGAAAAACTGGTTAGCTAGTGATTTTTCATCATCACTATCATTATCAGCGGGCGCTATCCTTCTTCAGCTGTCATCATCGTCCGCATGCACTTAGTTTTTTCCTCGATTCTTCTTTCCCAGAGAACTTCTGCAATTCAGTTTTGTGCAACATTGACATCACAATCAAGTACGGAAATAACTTAAACTATATTCCTTATAAAAGCTCTACTTCTGTTACTTCTTGAGATTATTACTCCCCGTGCATATGTATGTTGATTATTTATCGTCCTAGAATGCACACTATTTAAATAAACGAGGTTAAACATTTTCGGACATTACAACATGAAAATGAAAACCCGGAAAAAGTCTAGAAAGAACTGCTGACTGTGTTTTCATACCTCAACAGCTAGGATTTTCTGTCCGCCGGTAGCAAACTTGGAGACAGTTGTTCTTTCTATTCTTTGCTCACTATCAGTCTTTATAGTGAATCCAATTTTATACGACTTTCACCAGGAAAGAAGACAGTTAAAATCCAAAAATATTGTAACATTGACCATCGAATATCACGTAAGAAAATCTCTTGTGTTCCGTCCTTTCATGTAACTATCGTTTTAACGTAAAATAAGACAGCAGTGAAACCCACCGATCTATCTACTCAACCACTAGTACCAGAAAAAAAACAAGCCAAGCTTAAAAATCGTAAAAAAACAGGAAGCTTTGAGACAAGCACTGGTTAAAGTGGACATATCGTTTTCTAGCAAGTTTTCTCCTTTTATACTATTCCCGTTTATAAAATCATTTCTCACTTTTTTTGCCTCTTAGTGTTCTATCAAAAGAGTAAACTAGTCCACGTGTGCTTATATGTCTTCTGTCCACACATACATTGTCACAGCTGCCTCCGTCTTCCTTTTCTCTTTCCTGTTTCTCCTCTGAGATCACTACACACCATGACTCCGATTTTTCTACTGTGAAAAACTCACCAGAGGAGAAAAGAAGAAAAGTGGAAAGGGGGATGGGAGACAGACAGAGACATAAATAAATAAAAAATTGTTCTTGAATGTCACACTACAGTTTCTCCAAAAAACGAAAATCAACTTCTTTCTGTATCAAGCGCCGACACAAAAATGGCAATTTTTCTGTTCCCGTCTCTTTTTCGACACGCACTATACTCACTTATTCGTCATATTTTTTATTGGTACAGCAAAAATGGTGAAGGTGTGTTTTGACAATGTACATCATTCCATCATCACACTTCCCACTCCAGTAGGAACAATGTTGTAGGACCTCTTTTTTGTTTTCTCACATAATGCTTTTCTATTTCTTCATTCTTCTCTTTTCGCATGCTATGTTTTTACACTTTATTCGTCCACAGAGTATATTTGCGCTAGTTTCCCTTTCAGTCTTCTTTCACTTCGTGTCTATTTTTACAACTTTTAGTAAAAGCAGTCCAGTGTAAGTGAACTATGTATAAACGTTAGTTAGACAATAGCTGTGACGTAGACGGGATGAAAAATAGAGAAAATATTGTGAAACCACACAACTTTTGTTTTGTGACACTTTCTATCCATTCCAGTGAAATAACACACAATTCGTATTCATTTTTCTTCTCTCCTTTTAAAGTAAAAGTAGAAAGTTAGTAGAAAGTTACATGCTATTTTTTCATGGGAGTATGTATGTAAAGCTTTCAAACTTGTCATTCCATGTGTAAAGCGTATTTGTACGTGGATTCAGTAAAGTCACTTATTCAAGAGAAAAATCTTAGCACATTAAATATTATGCATTATACAGAATGGTGGAAGAGAGTTCACGTATATTTTACAGGACGTTTCAGTCTGTTTGTACTCTAAATGATACTTCAAGCCAGCAAACAGGCTAGGTAGGTACTGTCGTAACATCTTTTACTTTGAATTCTTGTACGTAAAAGAGGCACTCCACGGCAGTAAATGTCCAAGGGATGTGTCGTCATCTTGTTTACTTTTTCAAGAGACAACTTTACTGCTTCACATGTGGGACGAGTTTGTGTGTCGGTGCAGAGTTAGTCAGAACTCTGGAGAACGAATATATTTTTCCTTGTTGCGATTATTTTTTGTATGTTCTCAGCCTTTTCCCATTTTCGTAGGATTGGCACATATGGTAAATTATGTATGTATACTACAAACAAAGTTGAAAAGTGATTCTACCTGCTGCTGGTATTAAAGCCATGTCAGTTTGTTAGAAAAGTAAAATATATACATGAAATAGTGGAGCGTAAAAAGTGTTGCAAAAAATCTTGATATAAATTGTGAAATGTGTGCTTGCTAACAATTTGTTCCGGCTTTACGTATGCTGATACAAATGTGTTTATATAATATTCTCTAACTCTGTATTCTAGATGTTTGAAGCATTTTCTGGTATAAATTTAAGCCCTTTACCCTATAAGTACAAATTTTCGCCCATTTCAATGTTTCATTTACGTATGCGTACACATTTTACCCACATGTCAGCTGTATACTAACTGTCAGTCACATATATTATTTTGTAACGCCAATTTTTAGCTTGTCTAATATCATGAGCCGAGCAACACACTGCTCTAATGTCCAAACAAATAAAAACCTCTGCACGGGAGTTATAACTCCCGGAAGTTTAGCAACATTTTACAATTGGAGTAAGCTGGAGTGCAGTATTAAGAAAGTTCCATGCTATCCATCCTGATGTCCTAATTCGCTTTGATTGACATTGACAGGAGGTGGTTTCACTTTCTAATCTCTTCTCTCGTGTGTCATAAATCATTCAAGTTTTTCTAAGAAATTCCCTTCGAAAATCTTTAATTTGAAAGTTTCCCTTGTTTAAAAGAGAATTCAAAAGGTGTTCCATGAAATAGAAAAAACCCTATGTAGCTCTTGAGGCTTAAAGTATATTCTACCGATAATTGAACGGAGGAATTTATTTCTCGCGTAAAAGAGCACAACCATTAAAAGTTTACGAAACAATCAGTATAAAAAAGTTTTTCAAACAAATAAAATTCTCAATCTATGTATGTCCCTAAGCCTTGTCACTTGTGCATGTATATTGTAAGGAACGCTCCCAAAAGTGATACATTAAACTTAAATACCTGCATACAGCAAACCAATTCCTTTCAATCAACTTGTGCAGAGAATAAAACTTTATAATACCAAAATTCCCACTGCACGCTGTAGTACGTAATGCACAGAGATCCAAGCATCCATCTGTTTTTTACCGCTAATTGAAATATGCATGTACATATAAGTAATAGGTATTTGTATCGACAAAAATGCATGGATTTATAGAAAAGAATTTGAGGATTCAGTGGAAACCAAATGCATGACATACGGCAGCAAGGCTTTCGATGCGAATTGAAACAGAAATAACTCTAGTGCGGTTCGAAGTAGTATGTTTTTTGCCAGCATTCATTCAAATGCTAACCGAATCATAGACTTTAGCTTTATAGCATATCCTTCCTTTACCGGTCATTTCTGGTATGAACACAAAAAAGCAGGAAAAATCGGGGGTTTTCAAACTTTACGTAGTTTTAAAAGCAAATGTCGCCTTTACTAAAAGCATTGCTCACTTAGGAATAAAAGTTGCACGAAAAATTTTATTATGATTGAACAGTTCCTTTTTATCGTAGTTCAAAACTTAAGATGGAGGGCCGGAAAGGCCAGAAACGTCCAGAACCAGATACTAGGGACGGATATTTTATGTTAAACTTGGAGAAAATAGTTAAATGCTTTACACACCGGAAACAATCACTTTTGTGTGAAATTTTCAGGTACATTTTGTCTGCCTATCATGTTTCTGGAGATGTCATCAGAGATCATGAAAAAACAGACACTTTGTTGTAGACTGGACAAATATTTATTAAAATATGAATTCTTGTGAAGCCCTATATTTTGAAGGGTATAGTACACACGTAAGATTGTTTGTTGTAAGTTCTCTTCTAATATATAGTAATATGACGGGCCTTCGTCACAATTCCCTAACCCCACGGAGACAAAGTTGTGTAATAAGCCTTCGAATAAATTGTGCTAGATTTTTGTTTCTTTCTTAAAATCTCTTTTCTTCGACGAATATACATCGTAATTTTTCATACAAGCCAAGGACACGTCACATTCTCAGAAAGTAAATTCCCTTCCGAACTTTTCTTGGAGCATTTGCTTAGAATATGACTATGTAAGTAAGAAAAGCTTTCATAAATGTGTTCTGTTCAGTCTTCCATGAAAGCCCTACAAAAAGCCTACTTCCATTTAACTTGACAGCGTTGTAAACAGATTTCCATGTGCATTTTTATACATTCTTCAAAGCATAGTTTCTAAATTCGAAATTAAGCTCTTTTCTCATTCTCTTCCTAAAACGTAGATTTATCCTCCAAAACTTCTTACGTAGCTTTTCTTTTTTCATACAGTAACAATAACCAACACACCTCTTCACTCTTCTGTCAAGCGTTTCTCAGAAGGGGAGTATTGGAGGAAGTCGGGAAGAAAAATGCAGAAAATTGTATCATCAGTTTGACTTGCCCCCTTTTCCCTATTTACGTTCAGACATAATGATGATGATGTATAATATAACATTGCTCGAGAAAGTGTTTTCCAGCTTCCGTTACTTTTTTCATGTTGTCATTTTGCTCCTGACGAATATGTCTAATTTTCTTTTGTTTCATACATCTCCGGGCTTGTGCTGGCAGTCATACTAACTGTACAAAATGTAAAGGATTTAACAGGATAAATAATACCTGGAATACCATATTTACTATATGGCCTTACTACATGACTCTCATACAGTGTCTCTTTTCTCCAACGTAATTTGAGCAACTGGATCAAGCCTGTTTGAGCTTTTTACATGATGAAGTACGTCACCGAAAGTTTCAAGGACAAAACTTTCCTCGTTTCCTAATGATGACATTGTAAATTGAAACCCTTATGTGACTCAAAGTCTACAGGATGTAAGAAATAAAATACAGACACAAAGTGAATGGGAAAAATGTCTCAGGAAATGCAAAATAAAGACACAATGTAGTGCATGCAATATACATGCAATGTCAGATGACAAAAGAATATTAATTCAGAACGAGTGTTTCCAGGTTTTTTAGTTGGTATTATTCCTTCCAATTCATTTGACTACAGTCAAAGAGTCCGTCCCTAAGTATTTGAATACATGCTTCGGCCAACTGTATGCATTTAAGAAGCTTTGAATGAGGGTGACAAACATGCAACCCGATAGTTTAAAAACTAACAAATAGTTAGTTCTCGCTAGAAAATGAACGACAGAAGAGTGAAAATCTCCCTAAGATGCAAGAAAACTGTTTTGCCTCTTGTAGAAATCCCTTGTCTTGGTTTCATTTTTTTATTTATCTATTCCGGCATGATGAAGACACTAAGATGCCATGTCGTGCTCAGTTTAATTAGGTTCTCAGTAATTTTTCAATTAAAAGACCAGCATGGGGTGGATCCAGCCAGACACTTGAGAAAAATGACTTTTCACACGAGAAAATTTCAAAACACTATTCATTGTTTGTATCTAGCAATTGAAGATGGATAGTAAAGAACTTTATAAAGTCTTATTTAGGAATCAAAAATTTAAATGGCATGTTACACACTACGTTCTATTGTCAAGAGACCAACATCTTGAATACAGTTTTACTCTCCTACTCCGGTACGCTTCCCTCCTTATTTCTTCCACTTTCACAGAGAATGTCTACTTAATTTATATAAATACATTATAACTAGTGCCTCAGACAAACATTGTAGATTGTAGATAGAGCTTTTCACGGCCACATATTCGACGAACATCCACTTTTTTTCCTCTTTTAAGCCTTTCGCATACCAAAAGATTCACATTGACTTCAGAAGGTATGACAGGAATCCATACGCCTAAATTTTTATCAACTTTTTCCTGTTTTCCTTTCAGATATTCCACACCGTGTCTTGTCAGTTTCCTTAACTTTGGAAGCGTGTGGCAACCATCAACAGCGAGCTCATAAGTGAGACAAGGCGACAACGAACATCAGCTCACGTCAAGAAAAATTTCATTTCATTTATTGGATTAACTCTATAATAAGCATTTTCCTTCTTTACCTCAGTGAAAAAGAGGAAACATAAAAAAAATTCTGGGAAGAAAATTGTTTGGTCGGTTCCTCCTTTCACGTGTTTTGTATGCTTGGCTTGTTCAGCAACAAAAATAATATCTGGTAAAACAGTAAACGAGAAGAGAGAGAAAGAGAAAATCAAGAAAAAGTTTCAGTTAGCCAAATCCGTACAGAAACATGGTAAAATCAGCGGGGGACCTACGCCACGTCAACTAATTGTACCAGAAGATATTTTTACTGTTTCACTCATTACTCTTTCCTACGTTTACATGATAGTACTGCTGATGATGGACTATGGTTTAGCTGAATTCTACCTACCAGTGTTAGAATTGTGCAACACGATCCCGATGTTATGATTATTTTGGTTAAAGCGTTGCAGTAACTTTAGTGAGCATTGTAGGATGAAAGAGAAGAAAACGGAAATTGTATTAACCGGGGAAAAAATCATGGAAATTCAATAAGAAAGTCGAGAGTATGCTTGAACAGATCAAAATAAAACTTCTACTTTCTGGCTAGATAAATCTCTGGTGCTGACGGACACCATGAAACTATTACTATGAAACATATTACATTCAACATTAGAAATAATCAAATAAGCATAAACGAACAACCTAACGAAAAATGTAGCTTGTTTCTGAAAGTTTGGCCAAAGTTCCCAACAGCCTAGTTTTTTAGTTTTCTAAATAGCATTTTAATATTTTAGCATATGTATGAAAGTTATACAAGTGCTGTGCAGATTAAAGGAACAAAGTAAAAACTGTTATATTTGCCCAAATGCCGGTTTTCAAGGAATATTTATTGTGGAAAAGGAAGAGAAAAGGAGCCACTGCTAGTGAATACGAAAGAACTAGTACAAAAACCGGATGGAGTTCACTGGAAGACTTTAAATTACTCGAAACTGTTCCAAACGAAGTAAATTGTATTTAATGGTTTTCCCATTGATGTGAAATAGAATTGAATGAAGTTCTAAAGCCATTCCAGCCGTTTTTAGTGCACTTTAATAGTACTTTTGAGGAGAAAGTAGGGTATTGATTGCAAAAATTTACTAGCATCCATGTTCATCTGCCATTGGTAAACAAGTGAAAGTGTACATTTTGTTTGCAGACTCGGTATCATACAACGGATATCCATTTAGAACACCAAGTTTATTAATTACCTATTGGATTTTACCGCTGGAGATTTAAAAAGCAAGTGGTTCACATTAACAAATACAAAAGGCTGGCAGCGAAGTACGTTGTCTAGTCTAGATAGATTGATTCAAATTCCCTTCTAGTTTTCACTGCTCACG
>VICI01003618.1:0-12787 GCA_019593645.1 Akabosia matsudoensis | reverse complement strand
GTTCCTCCCTAAGGCCCAGAGTACCACTGTGCAAAGTTTGGTCCAAATCGGTCAAAGTATGTGGCCTCTAGAGCACGGACAGACAGACAGACAGACAGACAGACAGACGGACGGACAAACATGTCCAAATCATTACTTGCTGAGAAAGCTCAGCTTCGTAATAAAGAGACTCCCGAGAAATATCAAGAGTGTTGCAGCGAAGGTACTTTTTTTATATATAATATATGTTCCGAAGATGTCTTGCTTGTTCTAAAACCCTATACTGTATTCGTTTCGCCAATTTTCGATCATATTTTTCCAGAAATCCTGTGCAACTCTGTTAAATGTTATCAACAGCGGATGCCTACGTCGATACCGGTCCAAGTTTCAATATTTATGGATATGATCACTATATAAAGTTTTGGATAATAATAAAGACTTTATTTATCCGCCATTCATTCACTGTAAATCATTTGTCTGTTCTCGTCAGATTTATCCATAAAGAAGAAGGTAAGTTTCCCTTCCGTTTTGCAGAAACCTTCCCATGTGGATGATTTCAAGCAGACAACGTACCTAGTTACCTAATCCAGTTAACCTGTGCCTGTTGCAATTTGCAGAAGGAAAGGAGTTACAGATACTGAAATTCCTTACTTTGAACGGTTCCTTCTCGGACAATGGTTTTTTCCCATACATTTATAAATGGGAGGAGGAGAACTGTTTTTCTTATGCAAAAATACATGGGAAAAACCATTGTCCGAGAAGGAACCGTTCAAAGTAAGGATTTCAGTATCTGTACATCGAATTTGTGACAGCTTTAAACAAAGAATAATATTTTCCCTCATTCGGCATACTGTGCTTGAAAAAATTCAAACTGATACTTCAAATTATAGTCCCAAGTCTCAACAGAACATAATACCTCCATACAGAATCAGAGAATAGGGTGGGCCATGCTTATAATAAAGCTATTGTAAGAAGAAATTGGACGTAGTTTTGTGCAAAATCCGTACGGGGGCATAGATAATTTTGGAATAAAAATGGATTGTAAATAGACGAGACATCAATGCGTGCTTCCTACAGTTTTTAGGAGTGAGTTTTTTTTTTCATATGCTGCTCGTTAGGCACTTCCTGGTATCCCGGCTTTTGTACACCCTTTTATTCAGTGATGCATACAAAAATACGAGAAGGTTGACTAGAAATGGGAAAAACGAAACATAGAACATAGCACACGGACACGTTTGCCTACATGCTATTGGCACTAATGTATTTACTTTTTGGCGCCTCTTTGCTTATGCAGTCAATCCAAAAGCGAATAAAAGCAAAAGATTCCCTTCAATCCGTAAATAATCCAAAATTTGTTTACAATTATAGACGTATTGCACAGGTTTGGGCTGTGATAGGAAGGAAATGCCAAAAATTATGTTTGGTTTTCGACGTGCCTTCTCCTACCTAATAATCGGATATGAGGACGTCCGAAAATAAAAATACAGCAAACAGTTTAGTAAACGTTCTTGAGGGATCGGTTTACAAGTACAATTGCCTATAAACTTCACGAAAGTTCATTTTGCTCATCTTGCAATTGGCAGTTAATATGAATTCTTCCATTAGTACTCTTGACAAAGTAGTCATGATAAGCAAGCAGTACGAGTCAGACTCGATAACCATCTGCAAGGGCTTTAAAGTATGTAGTTATCGCTTCGTCTTCCAGTCTTAAATATTGCTTTCAACTCACAAAAACGCCTTAATGAATGCTGTAATTTGTAAGAGAAAAAAAGCTTCTTAACCACGCGCTGTCTTGTATTATATTTGTGACAAATCCTGGTTTGAGAGAAAAGAGTTTTGTCATCCTCTAGAAAAAAGTCGCGATAATCGCTCTCTCGGAACTCCGCCGTTATGCTATCATTATTTTCGTTCCCTTACAATACTCATTTTAGTAAAGTAATACAGACACACCATTATTGTTTTTCTCTCGTTTTCCAATCGTATCTTTGTGGATCCTTCTAAAAACCAAGAAAATCCACCTTTCCGTATCTATTTACCCCTGATAGAACAAAAAAGAATATGCCTGTTACTCTTTCTCTCTCAAACTACTTCATTCTCAGAGGAAGCTAACGAGCCAAACATGAAAGCAGAGGGAGTAAAACAGAAAAAAAGGATAGTTATATTGGTAGCAGCCAAGAGTAACGAAGTCCGAGCCCTTGGTGAATTCCCTGAAAAGGGAAATTGGTTCTTCTTGGTACTCCTGATAAGGCTTATCATCATCGCGACTTTACCTCGCTTCTGGTTCTCTTTCTTCTTCAAGGATTCACTTCTCTCTCTCTCTCTTCTTGTTCATGTTGTACTGCATTTGACGCCTCGTAAAATTGTATATAAAACCCATACCAAAATTTGGGAGACCAATCCAGACGTGGAGAGGAGAAAATTCATGGAAGCACGGAAAATGAGGTCACAGTTCCTCTTATCTGAACGCAATTCTGTTCCGTTCCCCCACAACAAATAAGACTCTGAAAGGAAAAAAAAGTCTTTTGTGAACATTCAAAAGGTCCTACGACCCTCAAGGCAAGAAGTGGAAGAGAGGGTGAGGAAAATAGATTTTGCTATGCTATAAGCAGGGACTTTTTCAACATCTAGACGAAAAGATGATGTTCCATCTCTGTAAGGATGATGATCAAGCCATAAAAGAGTATTTTGTTTACTCTTTTGTACCCACTAACACCAGACTTATCTCCTTCAAAGTATACCTTAGGATGCCTTTTAGGTGTAGGCCACGCTTTGACCATTACTGTGTATTCTTTAGTGACGACAAAACAAAATTGCAGATTGGTTTTACTTCAAAGGGATTCCGTCATTTACGTTGATGAACACGGAATAGGTAGAGTAATGCGCAAAAAATGGATAAAAAAGTGTAATATGGAATGGGAAAATATGTACCTTAGAGCAAAGGCACTTCGAAGAATTTTTTATCTATTGTGTTTCCGCTTTTTATCTACAAGTATGCACTTCCCAAGTTCCATTCCAGCGGCAGCCCGTGCTGGGAATGTAATCTTTTGTGAAGGATTTTATACGTACATTTTTTCCAAGTATGCATTCCCTCAAAGCAAGACGATATGGAATGAAACTCCATTCAGAGAAAAAAGAACTGCAGGATGCTGGGTTTACATGGTGGATTCGAAGAGTTTTTTTTGGTTTTACCTTCACTTTTCATTTAGCCAAGGATCTCATCCTTAATAAAACATCAATGTTTGAGCTCCTTTGAAGATTTCTTTCCTACGTCAGAGTGGATTAAAAGCTTGCCGCCTTATTAAAATTGTGGCGGATTTTGACAGCAGAAGTAGTAGTCAGTAGTAGAGGGGAAAAAGTTTTCTTGTTAACATTGCCATTTGAAAAGCAAGTAGGAAGTAGAAAGCATTATGTAAGGGTTCCTTCCAGTAAACTCCGTCTCAGTCCCAGTACAGCTATAAAGATAAAATTCTTCGAATTCCTGATTCTGTGAATATGTAAATTTGTAATTTGCAAATGCTTTTTCGTGCTTAGCTGAAACTACGTTTGACGTTTGCCCAAAAAATCACTGCTGCTACGATCTTTGAATTAAAATCTTGTTCATGTAGTTTCAATCATTCTCAGCAATGCCTCCACGCTAAGGAAAACTAGTGCGTGCTGTATTGGATTCTTACGAATGAGAGGATCTTGGAGATTTGGGAACCTGCACCTACCTTGCACTATGTAAGGGGTTCTACAAAATTTACATTGAAACTAACGTTGAGTTAAATGCAGCACACGCATACAACATGCCTATTCAAGTTATATCATACGTTATGGAAGCTTTCGTTTTAATCAGGAAAAGTATTTGATACTTATTTGAGTTTGTACTTGTTATATTTTGTATTTGTTGTGTGCTTGGACGGAATTTTTTTTGGGAAACAAATTAGACGGTGCGCTTCTTACATATATCTCTGCTAGATGGTGTGTATCCAATCCCGACCTTTCACCAAACAAGGAACAAAATACATTGCAAAAAGTGTTGAAACATAACAGAATCTATTTTCTGATTCACTTAATTAAATATGCTTCTCAAATAATGAAAATGAATGACATCCTTTAGATCATTTCCACTTCGTACTCAAAATGGAACTCATTTACATATGTTCAAACATATAGATGAGGTTTGCTCGTTTGTTTGTTAGTGAATTTGTTTCTTCTTTGAAATGTACACGTAATTAGTATTTCGATAGGTATGTCCGAATGAGTGCTGACTGGTTGNTTGTTAGTGAATTTGTTTCTTCTTTGAAATGTACACGTAATTAGTATTTCGATAGGTATGTCCGAATGAGTGCTGACTGGTTGGGCCCTTAGATGACGTTTAGACCATCTTGAGTCCTTCGTGGACAGATAGAAGTTAAAAAGATTTGAGCGATTTGTCAAGTATATACTTTGTTGGAAAACTTGTTTTTACTACTTACATATTAAAAAAAATGGTTTCAGGGTAAGTACTTGAAACCCTATACCAATATGCGGTGGCCTTGCAATACCAGAAGATACTAGGGTAAAGAGGTCAGTAATAAAGTACTCATTGTGAGGTTCTTAACAAATAAAGCGATAAAACTTTTACTTTCAAACCGAAAAAATAAATGCTTGTAAACGATCGTTAAGAGACAAGGTAGGTACATTGCCGTAAAACAGAAGATGCTAATATCCTGGAAAGGCATGTTCATGTTTAAAAATTTGTTGTTGTGACACAAGCTTCGTAAAGCATAGAATATGTAGGCATCCTTTCTAGATAAACTACGAAAAGGATCCTTTTATACTCATTATTTGTAACTATATCTTGTTGTAATTCTTTCGTTATGTACCTTCATTTATACGAATGAATCATGCTATAAAAACGTTTGTTGTACAAGTTTACGAACGTTTGATTAACATCTCACTGTCAATTGTAGGAATATAGGAATCCGCCCACAGTCCTCCACTCAAAAGCCCTCAGACTCAGCGCAGATCCTAAACGATTGACGTGTTACAGTCATTCCTCGAAATGTTATTTTTAGGAAATGGAAATGACAATAATATTGAAGGTTGAAGTGACAGTTTGATGTTTGACTAGGTGTTCTATCGAAATCTTTTTGGATGACTCAAGCAGTATTCACGTGAATATTGTTATACCCAAATCTATTTTTGTTCGTACCAATTGAGCTCACCTAAGGTTTCAAAAACTAACCTACGTCAATAAAAATGTCACAGTTTCAAGGTAATTTATTGAGCATTCCTCAAATGAAGAAATGGGTTGACCAGTGGACAGCTTACGTGAACAAAACGTCTTCAACTTCAGCTAACCAAGGTATATTTAGTTTTTAGCACAGTAACCAGTAATGTGCAACGAGCAGCAGCGTGGGTTACATACGGCCACTGATTTTATTTAGAAGGCTACTCGAAACTGCCTACGTTCTTTGGCTGAAGGTTTTTACTCTACCGATTTGCATTATTACATTATATTTTTATTCTCACACCATTATTACTCAATCTTTTTTCTTTTTCCCTAGAAAGAATAATTAATAAGTAGAGGAAAATGAGTGAGACTTCGGAAGAAGTGGAAAGTCTTTTTTATGCTAGATCTAGTATCATAACGAGTTCAACAAAAACACACCAAGCTCATATTTGCCTAAGCCAGTTGAATTCGTACGAAAAGAGTTCTTCCTTCCTTTCTTTTTAGGTGTTTCCTCGGGTGCCCTCAGGTGTGTGCAAGATGTCATGTAATGTTACATCTACTTTCGTATTTTAGTTTTAAAATTTTACGAAATTCATGATAATTTTTTGTTCGAATCAGGACTGATAATACGGTCATGAAAAAACAAATGAGTGTTGACTCAAAAAAATATATTTAAATATACGTCTACCTTTGGGCACTTCGGTGAAACTGAGTAATAATAATGATTATAGAAACCACGAACCTTTTCAGTTTACTTATCGAGCAACCTATAAATTGACGGCCGACCCTGATTTTGTCTGTCTTTCCACATACATACAAGAAACCAAACTCTAAAGTGCCTGCTTCATTTCATATATATAGCACCTTAGATAATTAAATTGGCCTTGCTTTTGCAAATTTCACAATAAAACCAAATTATCTGCCTGTGCCGGGATTCACTACATGACATTCGCATGGAAATTTTTTCATGTTGGATGATTGAAGGCGATGAATTATAGTAGTGCTTAATTAACTATGTACTTGCTCTGCTGGTATGATCCCCTTTTGTAGTAACTGTTCCCGTGTATAAAATTCCTATGACGGGGAATTCTCAGAATCAAATCAAATGAAGCCCATAAATGATATCATTTTTCCTGTTTGCAATCCGGTAACTGTTGTTACGTTCCTAACTCTATCATGCCGCAAGAACCTCTCAGAGCAGACATGGAGAATTAGAAGAAGCGAAAAAGAAAAAAAAGTAGTAGATTGTACCAAGATTGTCCTCATACATTTATCATTCTTCATTCTTAACTAATATGTTTATAAGCTTCGAATTCAATTATTGATAGTATAACTTTCAAAAGTTACGTCATTAGCTTTGTATTACATGCCTTTCGTAACTTATTTGTTGTATAAGATACATTCTGTGCAATCTCGCAAAATTGTCGATTGCGGATCGAAATCGCATAATATGCGAATGGATTAAAAATTTGTGCCAAAGTCATGGCCTGTGCTTTAGGCAAAACAAAGTTCACAATCCTCAAAATGAACTTTCAGAATCCCCAAAGACATTGCTTCTCCATTTATCAATTAAATACGCACTAGCCACAAATTCCGCTTTCAGCTGCCTTTTTACCACAATATCAATTGAAAAAATGGTCATAAAATGAAAGGCTCATAAGGAACAAACGAGCATTCAACTTTAGTTACCAACTATAGTTTAATGAATCTGATGTTTAGTGCGATTTCATGATGACATGTTTGCTAACTCAAAGTAATTGTTGTGCTGTGTTGTACTGTACAGCACACTATAGCGTTATACAGTTAAACAATCTATTTAATTTTGTTTGCTGTCTGATCATGGTCCATTTATCGTGAAAAGAGATTGCAGGAAATATGTTCATACCCGTTTGAACACATATTACAACGAAAGGAATCAACGTCATGCTCAAAAGTTACCAAAAAGCTAAAACTTTTTTTTTACTGTTGAAATGATTAAATGAATTCCAAAGAAATGTTCGCAGCAAAACTTTTCATAGGAAAAATGTACTTTTATTAAGCAAACTCAAGTAAAAAAAATAATAAAATAATGTTACCGTTTAACTTAGGTTTACATTGGGTGTTCAAAGGAAGAAGGGGAAATTAAGTAGGATGTTAAGTGTTTTGAAATCGTGGTACCACGAAATCAAGTCTATTTCAATGTCTTGCTATCTTCTTAGCGTTGAAGTACCTGTAAGGTAATGAGCTAACATTTTTGGCGTTTAAGTCGTTTGAGTGTCAACCTAATGTGCCTTCATTTCTGCAGAAGTAATCGCTTAATGCGTCAGTCATGACGAATGCATTTTGCTCGGATGATGACGAATAACAAGCATTTACCTCCATAAGACACATGAATACTTCCTCAGCGTTTTTATTTTTCCACGGAAGGATTATAAGAATGAGCACAGAGGAGAAAGAATATATTCAAGTTTTTTCTTGGTCGCGTGAGACCATCATTAAACTATCGTTTTTTACGAGTCATCATCATCAGTATCAAACTCAAAAATGGAGTGCATTTCTACAAGCAAGTTGGCAACAATGATGATTCCCTTGAATTTCTTTTTGCATCCACTGATACTTTGAATAAATACTTGAAACGTAACAACACAACAGCTAAAAAATCTTGGAATCAATTTGGTCTGGTTTGACATGGTTGCTGGTGGCCAATGCACAGTAGCAGCGAGCTAAGTGTTACTATTATTTATTTATTTCGTATGAATTGTCAAACAGTATAATATTCAACAACAATGCGTCTACCCTACTGCAAGACAAGCCTCATCCTCTAAAATTCCTCGTAAAAAGGAAAATTGTAGTTAGCGGTGTGGTCATAATTGTTCTATTGTTGTGGGAGCGCAGTAAGTATGGCCCCTTGTAGGGAACGATAGTTAGCATTGCTTAGAGGAGTTGCAATCTTTAATCAGTAGTTTTGCATTGCATGTGGTAATCATTCTAAAGTGGAAAAAAGTTAGGCAGTGGATTTGAAAAGAACTCGCTACAGGTTTATAAAATGCGAATGATTGAAAAGGAACTGTAACAATTTTCGAAATGTGCTTTTCTGAGAATATTTTCCAATCTCTTTATCTTATTAAATGCTTTGCGGTGATGCAATGCAATCAAGTTTTTTATTGAAATTTTGTAGCGCAACGAGGAGAAAAAGGAATGATGATGATGTATTTAGTGTTCTGTATGGCATCTATGAAAAGGTGTGTGTAGGCAGGGAAAAGATTTGCAAATGGCAGTTTTCAGGTTAGATATGCAGAACACCATCAGCATCAGTGGTACCACAAGAAAATGACTTGAAGTCTGCGGGGAAATAATACCAAGTCATTTGATAGTTGTTTTTTCATGCATCGGCTATTACACTGTTGTTAAGTAAATATAAAAACGTTTTCGACGATTTGACAGGCGTGATTACCAGAAAAAAAAATTATTTGGTTTTACTATAGAATGACATTCAATCAAGGTTGACTTAGTATGTACTAGACAGGTAGTTAGGTTCCAGAGTTCAAAAAATCAGCATGTGCCAATTGGTTCATTTTCGAGAATTTTCGCAGAATACTAAAAAATCGACAAATTGCAAACCAGTTTGACAGCGAAGATTAAAGCCTGGTATGATGTATGTTTACTGATTATGAACGTAATGTGAATTGAAAAGTTGCAGCTGCATATTTATTATATTTCTTGAAATGAATTTTTTATTCCTTTATTTTTTAGCTTCTTGCTGATCCTGGAAACATTTTGTCCATACCCTGGTATTTGAATTTCATCATCAGTTATATAGCTTCTTTTCCTGGATGATATCATATTCTATCTATCTGCACCACCATGCATTAATAAAAGATATAACATACTTTTTGGTAGACGAATAGAATTCACAAGTAACAACTTCTTTTCTTTCAAAATTATTCATGTTTTACGAGTTTTTATATTAATGTAACGTTTCTTTAAATATTCTTTCGTAAACTAGTACAAAATATAATTATATTAGAGGACCTTACAAAATGAATTTAACAGAGGTTTTATGGTCATGGTCAGACAAATTCAAAATCTTACCCGAATTTCCGAATATCTATATGTTTGGGGCAAGTGGAGACTTGTTACAGAGAAAAATTAATCTTGAAACTCTTTCGGTTCTTAAATCATCCTCGTCTTTCTTTTGTTCTTCATTTACCCTGTTTCGTCACCAATGTGTTATGACATTAAGATCATGTTTGTTCCATGATGAATTTGGTGCTGCGGTACATAAATACTAAATACGTAGCCTCTTAAAGCGGAAGCTAGCGTACAAACTCTAAGTGATTTTATGAAAAGAAAAAAAAAATCTTCTTTTGCATTTCTACTACGATAAACAAGATGTTGTGCATTTTTAATAACAACGTGTCTTTTGCAAGTTTCGGCTTTTGTGTGTTAAACAAAATAAAAACTTGTTACATTTATACCAGTCTTGCTTCGACCTATTACGAGTAACAGAGTTAAAGAAAATAAATTAACTTGAACCAAAAAAGTCTTTTTTCCACTATCTCCCAGTTCTTTACTACCAAAAAACGATAAACAAAATAATAACAAATAAATTAAAATTCTACTTAAAAGCTATATTAACAAAATTTTTGGGTAACGCTTCCCAGAAAGTTTTCAAGACCATTCGTTTTTCTCTCCCCTCTCTTCCTATTTCTTTCATGACTCTTGAACTCGTTTCAAAGTGGTAGGATTTTGGGGAATTACACCCCGTTTTATGCTTGCTTTTCACACTCAGGTAAAAAGTATGAAAAAATCCAATCTGTCAATATATATGTTCTACCACAATAAAGCCTGTTTTGAAGTAAAATATGACTGAATAGCTCAAAAATACTGGAGTACAAACAGGAACGGTTCTTGGTAATATTTCAATCCTAGGTGTGAGTAAACCATGCGACCACTCCACATCGACTCAGACTGAATCAAATTCTCCACGAAAACAGATGCCGAGCTGTTAAAAAGTTACGCTACACATCTTATCGTTAACAGGCGTAAAAATTGTACACAAAACGTAAGTTTCAAAACTATTCTATATCTGCGGTCCTACCTCTCAAAAGAATGTAGCCTTATTCTAACGACTAGAACGTATCAGTTCCGACAATTTGCGGTCATCTAGAAAAAAAATAATAAAAACTTTGGCATAACTATCGAAATCCTCGAGGCTAGCGTTTTTTACACCTTGCGAATGACTATAAAAAAGGAGTTTCAACGTTGGTGAAATTGGTTTTCTGGCGATTAAAACAAAGAAAAACTAGAAATAAAGATTGATACTTAATAGCTATGCATTTGTTTAGGACTCATGGAAAAAAATTTGTTCGAAAGCTTCAAAGAAAAAAGGAGTTTTTTTGATTATAGGTCGCTCCTGACCCACTACTTTAAATTTAGTTAAAGTTTTACCGTCGGATTTGAAAATATGAATGGCTAAATATGTCTAATTCTTAAAAATATAGGGATATAAAGACCATTTTGAAAGTGAAAAATTGACTTTTGGATTACAATAGTATGTACAATAGTAATTTTCAGGGATTTGTCAAATGTAAGTCACCTGGATATCAAGTACATTGTCGGGGGGAAATGAGACAATTTACCATACACAATAGTTGCAAAATCCAATCATTGTAAAAGGAGAGAAATTCAATTAAAAAAATATTCATAATAAAATATGAAGACGAAAAATTTATTACGACTGAAATGAAAAAAAAAGTCTTGAAAAGTGAAAACAAAAGAAATAAGATGATACATTGTTGGTACTGCATCACAACTTGTAAGAATACTCCAACATGTACGTTTCGAGGGATGGAGGGAGTTTGCTGAGATCGGCAACAGGAGCAGTAGTTCCCGTGGATGAGTCGATAGGAGCCACATCAGAACTATCTGCAACAACGGTGACACTTTCAGATGAAAGTGGGCAGGGTAATGGACTATTTTCGTATGTGTTGGAGGTGACGGCGCTTGCCGAGGTGGTTGGACTACAACTTCGACTTGTGCTTGGACCGGAAACAGTACTACTGCTAGTTCCATTTACAGGGAGGGCAGACGTACCGCATAGTTTTTGGCTATTGTTGTTGTTATTAGTAAGAAGATTGTACTTATTTAGCGCTACCCTTGCTAGGTGTTTCAGACTTCCGACTTCCTTTCTAACAGGCTTTGACAATTTTACAGCTGAATGCATGTTTCCTCTATGATCGACCCAGACCGACACCTGCACGGAAAAAAATAGAAAACCGTAAGTGAATTATAGTCATTGAATCGATTGTCAGCATATAAAATACATCACAAGAAGCAAGGATTCATGTCTAGCAGCAATTTTTAGTGGAAGGACAATGACACGTGCGGCACAAGTGAGTGACGCAACGCATCGCTTTGTACATTCCACAAATTGAACGTAAAAATAGGATCTTGCAGAAAATTTTCTATATGTATTGGAAAAGGTGAACACTGCGTACCTGTCTTCCAATCTTGGTCCCTCCATTGACGTAATGCTCAATCAATGAAATCACTGAATCGAACTTGGGTACTCTGTCGTCGTCACCGTCCAGTTGGAATTTTCCGTTTCTATATGGAAGTCTTACGGAAGTTGGTCCCCTCTCTGTTTGTATGCTAAGACTGTAAAGAAACCGAGGATCCTTTGAGTCTCTCACGATAAATGCTCCAGGTTGGGTCGACTCAAGAATTTCTCTTGAAGCCTGAAACAAAAGTGAAAAAGTCAAAATTAGTATTTCTAAGAAAATCAAAATTGCAAATAACTCGCGAGGTTCAATGCATCTTCATTATCTGTATCTAGCAGACTAATTTCACAATCAGATACACTATTCAAGAAAACGTGAACAGATGGATGTTACTCAATCAAGGAATGAATTGGTTTTTAGCTTTTGGGATTATCAGTTAGTGTCAGTCTAACGAAAACTGGTTTTAGTAGAACAACCTTTGCATCCTGAACACCACCCGGTGTAATAGTTAGAGTATGGTTAGTTCCACGATGATAGAAAGGCGGACACTCTGTCCGACTAATGAACAAGACGAGCATAATCTAACCATGTTTGATTGCCACACGCAGGTCATCCTTTCGAAATTCCGTAGAATTAGATAGTATAACAAATATTAAATCCGGAAACGGTCTCTATTTTTATTGCAAGTATAACGTATAATGCCGAAAGCCTTGAAATTCCATTGCAAACCGCTTTTAGGCAGAGTTCATTTTGACAATGTAAAGATGACTGAATCAATGATGCAATATTTATCTCGAAGAAGCGTCATCCAAATGTAAACAATAATGAGGAAAAAGATACAAATCTTTAAAGTAAGCGAGGTTAAGAGCAGATCTGCTTATTCTGACTACTTCTTCAGAAGACGCTTTGAGGAATAAGTAAAGTACAGTATGGATCATTAACAACGCACTCTACCTTAGTAAGTAATAATCTACTTGAATCGAGTTGAGGTTGTCTGAAAATGGGACAAAACAACGCCCCGTCAGAAAGTCCAACGCAAACAAGAAAATAAAACTCGATTCCGAGATATGGACGATGAGGAAATCGAATAGCATCTCTGGAGTTGTGTGTGGTCAAATCGAATATTTGA
>VICI01003617.1:0-12788 GCA_019593645.1 Akabosia matsudoensis | reverse complement strand
ACTAAAAAAGGTGCGACTAAAATAGCAAATGCAGTATGGAAGTCTCCTCGGTTCAAAGAAAACAAGTGGCAACTAATATACCGGCATGTAATAAACTGTACGACAATGTTGAATGTCTTTCATTTTGACGAAAATGCTATTTTCATATTAAATTACGCTATGTACACATTAGCGTTATTTTTTTTCAAGCGACAAATTATAAATTCTGGACGCGAACTGTACATGCTGCTGATTTACTGTCGTATTTAGATAAAATGGATGGAACGCGATTGTGAAGCACAGCCGATGACTTGACAGAAAACGTCTACTGATTTGTCTTGTTTATTATATCGTGGGACAGGAAGATAAGGAGAGAAAAGAGCTGAGGAAACAAATAATGTGTCATCAAAGTTTATTTTTAGCACTTACCACAGTGACAGCGTCATTCAAAAGTGACTCTCCAAAGACGACAATATACAAAACTTCGTTGACGTGGATTTCCTCAAACACGGCTAAGACAGCGACAGGGTCGACTGCAGAAATCAAGGCACTGAAGAGCAACGTTGGTAGAAGATCTAGTGTAATAGTCTCCCCAAAGAGACCTGTCAGGCCGACTCCATACAGGGAAAACCCTAAATAGCAAAAAAGAAAACAATCGGTTGGCGGGGTTAATTGTATAGCATTTCTACTCGTCATTACTTATATACAAAATCATTAAAATTAAAATGCCTTGCGTATGTTTTTGTATATATTTTTTAATAAGAATTGAATTCTTATGATATGATCTTTCTATATTTGATTTAATCGCATAATTGAGTACAAATTTTATCCATTCATCTTTAAAAAGGATAATTAAATGGTTTTTCAACTTAGTCAGTAGTGAGGACATTTACTGAAGGGATGAGATAACAAAATCATTCAAGAATGTCTACTGGTTTAGGTCATGGTGTGAGGTCGTTATGTAGGATGCCGACAATTTATATCAGTTCAAATTAGCGTTACAACAACATACACCTGAATGAAGTAACTCGTCAATAACGCATTGTATTTTGCTACTGGTCATGTCATCTCATTTCATTTTTATTTCGTGCATGTCTAGAGATGACGTGCATTAGGTAGGCATGCTGATATGGACAACTGTCCTTCGCTCTTGTATGTAATTTGCAAATTGGTAGGTTGGATTATTTCGTTAGATTTATAGACTAGGCTGGAGCTTAGCTCAGTTATATCCATCAAAAGTATTTTGTTCCTTTGTATTGGAAACATGATTGCTATTTACAACAACTATTCAATATTCAGTGACGTATGAACGGGCTACTTACCAATAGCAAATGTATTCCAGATAGTTCCAATAACAGCAAAGAGCAAAATAGTTCCCAAGTTGTTAAAGAATAAACGGTTTGGCATGAAATATCCGGCATCCAGAATAATCGGCGGAAGCATAAAATGGAAGAAAGCTTTTGGGGTGAGAGGAGAAACGTGCACGCTTTGGGTGTAGTTTAGCAGCACTCCAATAACCAGTCCGACCAAAATCAGCAAGCACGACTCCGGAAATATGTGGCTGAGTTTTGGGGCCATGTGGAAACCTATGACAGAAAAAAAGTAATTCATTTCGTTAAAAACTGTAAATAAGAAGAAATATGACATTCTAGTCTTCATTGTCTTGTTCTTGAAGAAAGCAAGTTACATTTGTAAGTAATTGATGCATCCGTCTACAAAATGTACTATCCAATGAAAGTAATTCGTAATGTACGTGCCTTTTCATTATAGCCATTCTCTCTGAGTAAACCGAAACATAAATACCCAAGAAGAAGTGAGGAATGCGCGTTATGTGTGGGCAAGAATTCAATGACAGCGCCCATTATAGCAACGTTTTACTGATGTCAATACATTCAGCTCAATTTTTGCGTGGGCAGATCACATAATCCACTGTGTAAACGTAAACAATCATCTATTGACGCGTAAAAACGATGAAGTTAAGATGCCTCACTAGTTATTGCAATTTAGTGACAATAGGTTGCATTTCTTCGTTCTGCACTGGAAAGTATTCATACCTACGTCCACTATGAGCCTCTTATGTTCGAAACATTCAGGTTATAGTTTATGAAGTATATGTATAAGATGATTTAGCTTTGACATCATGGGATGATGGACAGCCATGGACAGAATATTCGTGTCAATTTGTTAAAGGAAATACCCCATTTCGTAGCTAAAGCAATACAAAGATCGTCTGGCTTAACTGGACGGACGTGACGTGATCTTTTTATATATTCATAGCATGCACCAAGGTGTAACCGCCAAGCCACGACTGTTTTTGCTCCTGGGATTGAAAAAAGGTACTATGGGTCAGGGTGCAAGTGCAACCCATGACTTTATTTCGATGAATTTAAAGGTTACATAAGCTGCATATGTGTTCTGTTACGAAATGGGAATATGTAGTTAGTTCATGGACGGTTTATAAAACCGGATAATTTTTTGAATTAATTACACACAGAGATCGCCTTGCTCGTAGTAAAGAAAATTTGCGGATATTTTTTTAGTAAAAATTAATCATTACGTCTCTTTAGCTAGCGTGTTTTAGAAAAGATTTCATCGCAATTAATATGTTTACACAACGCAAAGCAAAGTCAAGCTATACTTGTGTTCTTATAAGCAAGTGAACTCAACATGTAATATATAACTGTTCCGACAGAAGTGTTGTCTGCTTAGGAAAAAAGATAATCTTATGTTGCATAATATGATAGATTCTAAAGGTCATCCACTTAAAAAGTGAGCTTCTCATTAGATTGAAATTAAGCTAAAATCCTGTTTAACAAAGTTGTATAAAACACAAAAGTTCTCATAATTCACTTAAATACGAGCGTCGGGAAATGAGTTTTTTAGTTGAAGTTTTATCAATCTGGTTATCCACTCCTTGCTAAAATAGTCTTCCGTATTCGAGAAAAACAGGATAATAGTTTTAAAAACAAAACCCAAGAAATTGTTGTTAAAACACTCATTTCGCAAAGTTTTGATGGAATGATACTAACACGAGTTTATTTTTGTTCTGAAAGTGCGTGCAATATTTTGTCTTTGTTGTCCGTTCCGTTTCCACCGCATATGAGAAACTTAATGCCAGAACGTTACCTAATTAATTGCTTGCTATAGACGCACCTTTAGGCCAATATAGCTCATCTTGGAATGGAAGTCAATGANGACGCACCTTTAGGTCAATATAGCTCATCTTGGAATGGAAGTCAATGACGCACAAACAGTAACTTGAACGTGCCTAAAATTACATTTGTAAGAGTTATCTTTATGGTAGCTCCAAGTTTCATTTTATCAATGCGTGCCCTTGCACTGAATCACGGCCACTGGAAATGAACACGGTCACTTTTAATATGATATAGATTTATATTGAATTGTTTAGAGATTTCTACTCTGTAAGCAAAAGTAAACGAATTGTAAGGGGGTTCATAATTGACTCAAGATATATTAGTATATTACGCACACAGACGGTTGCTTTTCAGCAAACCTTCCGTTATAGTCTTGATCTAAACCATGTTATCATGCAAATAGTTGATCACGATTAAGTAACTAAAGCCCTTTTATTCGAACTTAAACGTAAATAACAGAGTAATTATCCAATTAGGATGATAATCCGAAGTCTGGAATGTGCGCGGGATCAGAATATTTGGCAATAATATGATTGGGTCAATTATTGCTATGATTTAATGAAAAATAACTTTGACCTCGGTTCAACAATTTGTAAATGTATATAAGAGGTATTACACAGGTGGTGTACATTCATTCTAATGGTGGTACAAGTTTAAAATTCGTTTTCATAATTGATTAATATTGCTTTATGAGCACAAAATGTTTTACTTTTGGTTCTCCGCAATCCTATTCCATTGGAGGCATTCATCTGACCTGATATTTTGATACACACACATGAATATCAAAATGGACACAGAACAATACTGTAAACTTCGATTTACTTCGTTGTACATTTTCGTACTTTCTTCCTTTCGTTCTTGGCCTTGACTTTTATCGCACGGTAATTCGTACTTCCAACTTCGCTATTGTTCCATGATCTGATATTTCCTGTCATTATTTGTTTCTAGTATCATGTGGGGTCTAACATACTTATAATTTATCGCCCTCGCTGTAAATTATAAATATCGAATTTCGAAATCAAGCGCTAGGCTTTATAAGGATGGAATTCGATTGGATTTCAAATCACAAATCGTGGCACAATCACAAGTGTCAGGTGATTATGGTAAAAACGCATCTTGTCAAATCGTTGAAACGCGTTCCTCCAAAAACACTTTTTAAAATTATGACTATATCTATGTTAGTTGTCCTATTATATTAACAACTAAGTATCTTGCTCGTATTCATTGAAACTTATTCGGTTATGTCAATTTTTCCAAGCCATAAACAGATTATTATCCCTCTATTCTCTCCCAAAGCTTTCAAGATAACACATCCTCCTCGAGCCCGCTTTGCAGCAATAGAAACTTGTAAACACACTATAAATTCACATATTATTAGGACAGAGCTAAACATCCCCACGTGTAATAAACTAATGAAAATAAATTGCATTAAGTATAGTCATCCCAAAAAGTTACGACAACCTTGAAGAAAACCCTGTAATTCCCTTTTGGCATGGGTATCGAATTAGCAAAACAGAAACGAATTCTTCATACCTCCGAAATCGCCAGCATTTTTGCATCAGACAAAAAAAACGTAGTTGGATTCATGTCCAATGCAGCTGGGCAGGTGTATATGGAACAATTTTAAAGCATAAAAGTAAAATTATTATATTCACAAAACTGCGAATATGCAGCACCAATGAGCGAGATTCTGACGGATAACGATAACTTCTGATTTCTTAAATATTCCTCATGCAGCGAAGAAATCATAAAAATACTGCAGGCTCATAATATAACGTGAAAAAAGCGATTCATCCACAATTCATCTGTCTCCTGTGTGTAGGGAATATATTGTATGTACCTATGTAGAAAACGAAAACGTCTCAAATGGAATGGACGTAATAACTTCACTTGCGTTTCTAACATAATATGCATCATCTCCCCAGGTCTATTTGTCTCAAAAAATCTCATAAAATCGAGAGAATACTTTACTAAAAATAATGATAATAAAGGTACATTTTTTTTCTATGCAATGAACAAAGCGTGACAGTTAAATTACCTACTCTGGTGTCCGTAATAGATGCTTTTTTACCTTTTGTTCTCGCAGCATTTTTCATGTCGTAAAACTAATTATTAGTGCATTTTCTTTTATGTTTTCGGGGATTTCAAGAGAATAAACAGAGAGTACGCTCGGCAAGCTTTGCCGTGCCTGAACTGAAATTACGACTTTGCACTGTACTCAATATTGAAAAATAATGATTGATTGTATGTATTTATATAACTTCACATACATACATTGCCAATATTGCCATACTATCAACTATTCCACGATTGCAAGACTTTATTCTCCGTGAAAAAATTGACACTTATGACACTTTCTGACTAGACGGAACTGGTATGTTCTGGTTTTAACTGTTTTCTCTACTGCTAAATCATCCAGCGTTTTCTGTTCCCTTCAAGCCTTTGTAATTATTCGTATTAAACAGTCTTTAAAAAAATAAAATTTTTGTCATCAGCCAGCCAGTGTAAATTCATCATTTGTAGATAATAGGAAGGAATTATTAATCAAATTCTGTAACTTTTAAGACAATAGTGGTACCCAACATTTTTTGTCAATCTTAGCGTAATTTCCCGAGTAATGAATGAGAAATTCATCACATGCCGGATTGCTGATCTTAGGAAAGAAATGGATAAATCAAGCGTTCCCCCTACTGTGCGTGCTAAATCAAAGAAAGTGCGAAAATATCCAAGTTGAATTCCAAACCGACTTCATCCAGTTTCTAATATCAAACCGTCTGGCATGACAGCAGATTATGAATTTGGGAGCAATCAATTTCTCTATCCGCGCCATCCTCACTCTCCATCTTTATATTAATTACATTAATGAAACTAAAATCCGTGGAATGGAACCAAATTCGAAACCGCTTCATGCTGATTCGAGCCCAAAAACAACAGAAGGTTGCGAGATGAAGTCAGCAGAATTCATCTGATTTGAACGTATTCGTCTGTATTGACACAGCTGCCAGTAATTCTGTAATTCTCACATCATTCCTTAATTCATCACTTTGGGTTTTCGCTGTACATAATACCCTACTGCGCTTTGAGCCGTAGCCATCTTAAAATTACAATTAAATATTTGGAATTTCCGGTTACATAGGTGGAAACCCTAACACATGAAAGAACCCAAGCCACGAATTGGTAAAAAAATGACCACGTGTATGCACGGCGCTACCTTAAAAATATGGGGATTTTACACGGTTAATAGTTAAGACTAAATCTGTCCATGACTGAACAAAGTAGAAAAAGCTGCTACACGATATCGATGTGAAAAGAATTCTATTCATTATGGCATACAGGTTCTGATTTTCAAAACGCTCTTGAAAAATACTACAGGATTACTACTTTATCATCACCTTCAATTTACCAAACTGCACATCACAACAAGGCAAGGTTTGGTTGTTTGAAAGTTCAGCAAACATTTTGTCCAACACAAAGTTATTTAAAGAAAAGCGGCAGTTTCTGCTTCCATCTTAGATCTACTGCTACATAATAGTCAGCTAGCCTTGATTTAACGCAAACGTTGTGTAACATGAAAAGTATTTTCCAGTTCCAATCACGGATGTTGATATTTTACTTCCTTTTTTTAAAAAACAAGTTTTTACTCTTTCAGCCATACAGTTGATAGAGCTGATCAAAGTGCACTGTCTGGTTATACTGCTAATTAACGACAGACTTGTATCATTGTAAAGTTTCCAACACCAGCTTGTATAACAATGAACTTATTTTAGGAGTTGTATGAATGTGGGATTCTGATTAATCATTTTCCACACAAAAACGTGAATTTTATGATACCTTGTTTGTGAAGCTCTTCATGTTTCTTCATGGTGTTGTAGGAGGATTTCAAGTATATATTTTTTGTACTGTTGTAGCATTGCAAAGAGCTAATTTCGTACCCCACATTTCGCTTCACATCTGTCGATGATAATTTACAGCTCTATTTCTTAAGACAAAGAAGGTATTGAATATCCATAAAGCTTACAATCGAAGGACAAAACTAGCTCAATCTTTGTTGTTAATTTGTGCATAGGAACATCCTCTGACCTTCATCTGAAAAGATTACTCAGCAAAGTATCAGATTTGATTTGACCACTATCAAGCATGTTCAACAGTCAACAAAACAATACAATGTTATAAAATGAACATGGGCGTATGCAATGGAGCAGTACAGGGATCGCTTTCGTGGAACCAGCGGAAACGAAAAAATGGCTTTAAAAAAATCATTATGTCACATTTCTATATGGCTGTTTCTCGCTCATGGTCTCGATCACGTGTCCAGTTTATGTGATCTTTAATTATAACAGTCCTTAGGGCCAAAGCTTTTTGGATAACATGATCCTTAATGGACAAGACTGTCGATATTACTTTTTCACAGCCAACATTTACGTGACATTTGCGTATAAAAATGCTGGCGACCTTAGACTGCTTCTACTTTCCTAAAGAATGCTTGAAATACGACGGACAGATGAAATAAAGTGGAGCCCAATTTGTGGGTAAATGACATTACTTCTGGAGTGAAATTTGTCCCAATAAAATGCAGAGTTAATTTAATTACATGGCTGAAAGTGAATTTCAGTACATGAAAAACAGTTTCCTTTGATTTCCTGTGAGAGCTATGTTCAATAGTTACAAAGCCCTTGTTTTTGTGTGAAAAAGCCGTAACTATTTCTTTTACAGTTGCCTTCAAATTATACCTATGTACATGTGGTGGTCTATTTTTGGAGTCTCTTTAAAAATCATATTTCCACTAATATATCTTTTATGCAAAATCTGCAGATCGTATCGGCTTCAATACATACACGCCTGATGGTATATGGCAATGGGACCAAATAGTACGTGTAAAATTACCAGTTATCTTTTGAAAGAATCATTACTTGACGCATGCAAGCGAGCAGGTACATTGTACAGTCGGGAGTGTCTTATAGTCTATAACCTATGCTTCCTGCAGTACAGCAACCTTTTGAACTAACAAGTGACAATGATATTGAATTTTGATAGTGAGCAGTAACGAAACTTGTAATTTAAACAAAATGATCTAATCGTCCCAGCCAAAGTAGTAGCTTTTCTTTCATCAAAGCAAAAGAGTGACTTGCCTTGGGGAAAAAATCATTCATCATCGCCATCAAAACAATACCATTGAACTTAAAGAGTGTTCACGCATGCTGATGGATATATTTCCATCAGGGAAATACATACATATTGGCTAAAGTTAATTCGCCCAACACGACATTACAGTGTCATTATCAAGTCGCACACACGCCCGCCGACGGTACCTTCAGCTGAAGCGACACTGATCTGCTCGGCTCGCTGTCAATGATGATGAAAGGTTGAATAATAATAGGAACTTATGGCTACACTCCGTTGAAAATATACCTAAACGAAACCACTTGTTTACAATGTTGTCATTCAGAACACTCCGAAGAGTTATTGTCTTGAGGTTTCAGCTAGTCGAGTGGAGAGTACCAGGTAACATATACGTAAAAGACATATCAAATAAAGTTTGTTTGAAAGGGATTTGGAAATAGATCTGTATATATGTTGCAGGATCTCTTATAGGATTCTGAATCCTGAAAATATGTGTGTTGCAGTCTGACATTTTGCCAACAGAAGTGTTGAGTATAGATTTGGGATGTGGTTTTAAAACGTGATTCTCGCATGTTGTGGGTGGAAGGAAGCTTTGATCACCGTTTGATCAGAACACTCCGAAGAGTTATTGTCTTGAGGTTTCAGCTAGTCGAGTGGAGAGTACCAGGTAACATATACGTAAAAGACATATCAAATGAAGCTAGTTTGAAAGGGATTTGGAAACAAGACTGTATATGTTGCAGGATCTCTTACAGGATCCTGAAATACTTATGTGTGTGGCAGTCTGACATTTGGCCAACAGAAGTGTTGAGTGTAGATTTGGGATGTGGTTTTAAAACGTGATTCTCGCATGTTGTGGGTGGAAGGAAGCTTTGATCACCGTTTGATATTACCATTTACAATTAAGAGTGCGGTCGAGAATTGCTTTTTGTATAGTATCAATTATAGGATCATTTATAAATCAATGGTTGTAGATTGACCTTGCGGAGCGATTGCAAGGACTTGCCTGTAGGCACTTGGAAACTTACACTCCCTCAGTTTCTATACCAGTCAACCTTCTCACCCTAAAGCTGCAATATACAAAATGTCAATTTACTGGCTGGGTTTCAGCAAAAAGGGGAAGTATTATCGAATTGATGAGAGATATATTTTCTGTTGTTACTATACACATACACGGCGCTACTATTTGAAGAAGCTCTTTTGATGGTTAATACCCAGGAAATTTGACGCAACTTAGTATGTGTAGATTTCTAATATAACTCTCTATGTACGGTGGGTGAAAGACTTTTATATTCTCACGACTGTTTTCGAAAGATTTGAAGTGGGTCGTGGGGACAAAACTTCAAAGTAAAAACTGCAACAATGTTTGCATACCCGCCGGTTTACAAAACATGGGCTGCAAGTTATCAAGGTCTCTGGTCTTTGAAGTCAAATGATCCATGTCATAGGCTCCCAGAATTTTTATTCTAGAAGCATTATTTCCAGCATTAAAATGTTTTTACATATTATTTTAATCAAGTAAGAAAAACTACTATTTTCATAACTTTCCACGAAAATTAGAGGACATTTCAACTTGAGTACTATTTTCGTCTTTCATTATTCATCCAGCAGCAAGCTGCCCTTTATACAGGGGACTTTAGACCTCGTGAAGAGGAGGTGAATAAGCATAACTTCAAGAGCTCGTTTTTCGTTATGCGTTTCTTTGCCATTCCTAAACGTGCCTACAACTGGTGAGTCAAAAAGATGGAACTCCGACTCCAAAGACAAATCTTCGATTTTGACGCCCGCATATGCCGAGTTTTCTTTTGGAAACTTTAGCAAAACACAATATACTGATCTATGGTCAGATTCAGTATCGGAAAAAAATTAAAAGCAAAAAATTTACAAAACTCTTTTCCGATAGTCCCTGTCGTAAAATTTTCAAAATGAACTAATGCATGACCTCGTTGAAACGGCATAATATTTCCGAATTTTAGTGGACCTACGAGTTCATAAATAAGTTTATTTTGAAACTTTTACGATAGTGAATATCAGGACGGTCAGGCATTTTTTGCCTTCAGTTTTGTAGTAAATGAGTTTCAAAGTCGCTCGTGAAGTACGGAATTGTAGTGAATTATTCAACCAACCCATTTTTTAAACTCAAGGGGACAAGATTTGCGAATTGATATTCCTCATTCCTTTGAATTTATTCAATGCATGAGAATGAGCGAACAAACCTCTTTGTTCATCCTACACTCCATGCCTTTGCCTTCCCATTTTTTATTTATTTCATAGAGAATGGGTAGTGCAGCAGAGCCGATGATTTTCTTTGAAGAAAGGTTGTCTAAAATTTCATACATTGGGGTTTTGAATTACTTTAATCACAAACAGCTACAGTTCTACGCGTAATGGGCCATATTAGGCTAAATACTCATTCCGTTTCACCGATGTGGTAGTTTTCCATCAATGCATATACGGTGACAATGAAGGTTGGAAGTATACCGTGTCCGCTCTGTCCGCTTTCAAATTGGACTAACAAAGCACGCTTTGTTACAATGGGACAACACATTTTGTATCCTAGAGGTATACGTGTTTTGCTTGCGTTGTTGTTTGCTTGACCACCGAAATGAGGAAAAAGGGAAAATCAAACATTACATCGGGTCTGGAACATGGAACATGGGAAAATGTCCAATAGAAAAAATGTATCGGGCATTACTATTTACTATTCCACTTTTTCGGGCTCCGTGTAAAAAATAAAACCTTGCTACAGAAGCCAAAAAAGTCCATGTTCACTATTCATCATTCCATGAACGCTTGACATGACAATCTAATCGCTGGGAATTTGGTTTATGGACATTACCGTGCAAAATACAGGCAGTTCTATGCTCTCATTTTAATAAACGATTCAACTGTAAGCGTGTCTGTCAAAAAATGCAATATTGCTTCCTATTTTCGCCAACAAACTACGCAACGACTTTCAAATTAGGTTTCCAGACTTTTCCACATCACGGGCTGAGCTAGGACCATGTATCGTGGTACTTCTCCTTGAGTATGTTACTGACATGACTGACTATGACTCTTGCCTTACTGGACATTGATAGTTTCGTTTCCAAAGCTTCACGTGTAGGTGTAGTAGACTATCCAAATCTCATTTTTGGACCTCTGATATTTTCTCAAAGAGTATAGAAAAGGTAAGTATTTCCCACCATGCAAACGCATGCAGGAAGATACATAAATATCTTTTATGGCTTTTTTAGCACTATTCGGAATTGAGATGCATGCAAGATTATCTGATACAGCCAGCATTTTTTGATTATGCATGTGGGTCATCTTAAATTCAACTTTCATGTCATTTCTTTAAGCTTATGTCAAGATAATCTGATACAGCCAGCATTTTTTGATTATGCATGTGGGTCATCTTAAATTCAACTTTCATGTCATTTCTTTAAGCTTATGTATTTGGAGTAATAGAAGTTTGTAATCTTTCTACAGAACTATATCTATACAAGTACGGTATTTACCTACCGCTTACAAGAAAAGAAAATCGTAATTGGAAAGTGAGATAAGAATTTAGCTGATGAATTCAAAGAAACGTAATCTAAATTGGATTTCATGGTCAGTGGAGTAGATAGCACAAAGAGTGTAGATAAAAAGGATCCTTACCAATTTTGGCCAAACTTGCACAAAAGATCCATAGAGCAATGATAAATGGCGTTTCTACTTCTTCAAAGTCCACTTTGACCACTTTGATCCCATGTTCTATGCTGTCATGGCCACCACCTTCTTTTGTGTGGGGAGTTTCATGGTGACCAGGAGGTTCCCCGTCAAGCAGTTCCGCGGGTTGTCTGTGAACTGCGATATTCCCAAGTTGAAAATCAGAGGAGAAATCTGGACTCGGGAAAGTATCTGATATTCCGTCCGTCTGCTTTATGTACATAGCAAACAGATAGTATCCAACAACCAGCCAAAAATATCTTCTGGGATTTAGCGGTTGTCGATGCTGGTTGCTGTTGGCCCGGCCGCCACCACTTCGTAATTTGACTCCTTCGGCCATTATGTATCCTCTTACTTTTATTGACGTCTGATCGATAGTACTTCAAATAAAAACTAACTGCGATAGCCTATAGCTTTCCGGTTCGAAATAGACTGGTATCGGAACACGGTCTCAATCTGTTGAATTTGTCGTTTGTAAATGCTTAAGAGAAACTGAAGTGAATGCTGAGATAGACTTTTTCATAGAGAGCAAACAGAAAAAAGCTTCTTGTAAATATTTAGGAGATCTGTTTCTCTTTTAATCAATTTCTCTCGATAAATGCCGTAGGATTTAGGCTTGAGATGTCTCGATAAAAGTTTATGGATGTTAAACGATCAAGTCCTGGAAGAAAACTCCGGAGCTTTTTTTCGTTTATTTTAGAAAACGAAAACAAATGTAATAATGCATCAAATTGTGCGGTTCCAGCAGCAATTAACTTTGCTTGTATGCACTATTCACTGACGGCGCTTGTTGCCTTTAAATTTGTCATCTTCCAACTAAAGTTGTTATGCGAATGTTCA
>VICI01003616.1:0-12789 GCA_019593645.1 Akabosia matsudoensis | reverse complement strand
TATAAATTAAGAAAGCAATAACATAATTATGCAATTAACATGCGTAATATGTAATATCATGAATGACCACGCAAACAACAATGAAAAGTATGCACCGTTTCCGCTATTACTTATAAAAAAGGATATGTAAGCTTTTCACATGACCGAATCACTTCCTGTCAAAACAGTTGCTACATTACAGGCCTGGTTGAGAGTGTTCAGCTCGTCTCGTATTTACATTCCAATTTTAAGTTGTGTACTGTGTCTACTAAGAATAATTGCAGAATGCAATTTGATTCCAAGCCTAGCAAAGCATCCTGACCTCTGCAATCGAAACCTCCGCAAACATCCACAGGATTAATCCGTACAAAGAGGCAAACAGACCGAAGCATAATGAGAACAGGTATCACTGCTTCTATTTCTTGGCACGTTCCGAATGTAAATAACCGTTGATGAATTAAATCTATCTATCTTTTTACGAGTTAATTGGTAAGATGATAGTGTCGGTAGGAGCTAGACGCAAATACGTTGTTTGAATTAAATTTCGACATGCATTCTGAAGCTTATGGAGGAATTTTTTTTTTCATATTGTCGATCCGTTCGTAACCTGTGCTAGCTATGATCTTCCTCTAAAACTGGATTTGTAAGGGTTCAGTGAGTAAGATCATATCATTTTTTTTTTCGTCGACGAAGAAGACTTGACGGATGGGTGGTTTAATGTGGCCGGTCAAGGAGTTACTTGGCCTCCGTTGCCCCATCGAGTCTTCTAGAAACGCTAAAAATATTATTTTAGAATGATGATTTTGCTACAAGAAATGTACATCATCTCACTAATAGACGTGTAAGACGAAGTAGAAATGTTTGAACGTTTTACGAAAAAATGAACGAACGGAGGAAGTCAAATGTGAATCCTTTTTCTGTATTCAACAGCCAATCGTACATTATCTGAATAATTATCTGTTAGTTTGATCAAAAGCCTTTTAGATTTACGCCAGTGTGCACTATCTTGCCAATCCTACAGTTTCCGCTGAGTCTCCTTCGAAGTCTGAAGTACTCTTTCAGTATCTTCATTAACTCCACACAGTCATCATCGTTCAGACGTTCAGTCGGATTCGACTGCGGCTTTTTCGGAAATTTCGGGCAATTTCATTACCTAGTTTCTTTGTGAATTCATTGCGTGTCCGGAGTAAAGCTACATCGTATCGTTGCAGAAAGAAAGCAGAAAAAGAAAATTTCACAAATATAATCCAGAGCAGTGTAGTTTAGCGGGTTAGGATTTTTGGCCGTGATTATTTCGGGTTAAAAATTCTGATTGGCTAGCCTGCATAACTCAATTTCATCAGAAACTCACTCATAACTCGGGACTCGGGCACTCACTGAGGAACATGCATTAAATGTAAGTACTGGACTGCCTGCCAATGTCGTTAGCCAATTGTCGTTGTATGCTTGCGTAGTCCATTTTATTCTTGTTCCATGTCACCTTTTTGTAAAGTTGCCCACTTCACCTTCACACTGTGGCGGATTTGGCCAGAGAAGAATCCCGGTGTTCGAGGCAAAGAGTGTGATAGAATTTTAGAAGAGTAGAGCGTAGTGCGATTGACGCGAATGACGTGGCTTATCGAAGCCTTTGATGGGTAATGGATTGAGACAAAGCTTCTGCTGGAACAGTCTTATTACTAAATCGTCAATTGTAGAAATTGTCAACTACATGGATATTGTAAGTATGAATAGCCCATGCATGAAATCATACAAGAATTTTTCAAAATTGTGTTTTCATAATTAAGTACACTCGACATATCCCCTTCCTTTTATATATTATCAAAATAGTTTTATTGTTTTCATGCATTTATTTAAAAACAACGAAGATAATGTTATCTGGACGAAATTATTCATGTTATTGTGTCATAAACTTTCAAATATTTCAGTTTTTTTCTTGAAGAGAATAATATTGTACTAAACTACATTGAGGTATGGCTTTACGAGTTACTAGTGACTTTATCTTTTTTTTTGTTTTTGCGGACAATAAAATCATTCGAATAAAGGTTTCCGCGAACCTGTCGTGCGTCGTATTTGATATTGTGACACTCCACCTTGGTCACACTAAAAATCACAGATTTGTAGTAAATTAAAAATATTTACGATTGCAGGTATATTGTTACGAAGAATGAAAGTAATAAAAATGTATTCTGTAAACCAGGAATGGCGGCTGCAGAGGTGTGTCCGGTTGTAGATGAATGCAATTCATTACACTCTGGAGCTTGTGCGGATCCCAGTGGACCCATACATGAGGCATATCCCATTACGTGGGGAATGTAATTTTGAAAGTTGACACCGGTCAACAAGTGGGCGTATGGGCCTTTTGAAAATATAAACACATCCTCCCCACCGTGAGTCTCATACTTCAGCGGGATTCCGGTGTACTGACGATAGTCTACTTTGTTGATATCCTCTAGCAGTACATCCGGTCGGGTTCCGTTTGTATGATTCCTAAATCCAGGTCCATTTGCAAATGAGATGGTTGTATAAGGTAGGTCGTCCATGTCAGAGCTTTGTGCAATCCCAAGAATAGGGTTACCCCTCGTTGGATAGCCGGCGATAGACATGACGTGAGAATGGTCTGAGGTAACTGTTATCAATGTATCATCATCGTTTGTTACTTCGTCTGCGTGTTTAATCGCACGGTCCAATTCAATGGCTTCAACTAAAGCTCGTTGACCAAAGTTATCGTGCAAAGCATGATCAATGCGCCCACCTGAAATTCAAAAAAATTTAAATGTGTGACAGAGTTGAATGAGCATTACGTAACGGGGTACAGTTCCGTATTTACAGTGATAAGATATTAAGCATTATTATATCTGCTCTATGGGCTCTGCCCGAAAAGAGTAGGTATGTTTCTTATTCCCAAAAAAATACAATGATAAAGAACCTGGCAAAAATCTTCTGTTCGCCAATTCATAACAGAAAATGTACCCAATTATTCGTTAAGGATAATCTTGTCTGTGTGTACATACCTTCAACCATCAAGAAAAACCCGTTCGGATTTTTGCTCAAAATTTTGATGGCGATATTCGTCATATTTTGCAGTGTTGGGTCTTCGTTCCTCGTCATATTATCGGTGTATTCAATATGGTCCGGTGCGAACAACCCCAGTAGATAATCCACTTTATCTGTATTTACCTGAAGGAGATCCCCCACATTGTCGACAAATTGTGACGATTCGTTCACCTTCATTTTTTTCCATTCTTCAACCAAGTTCAAAGAGTCGTTTCTGCTACCAAAGCCTCCCTCTCGATCTGAAACAGTGGACGGCAAAAGATGCTTCCGCCCACCTCCTAAAATGACCTGTCAAAATTGCCGATTCAGAATTTAATCATCATTTTTATAACGACTGCAGAAAAAACCTTGATCATAACAAAAACTATTCAGTACGTTGATGTTTTTTCCTGGCTCTGATAAAATTAACTGTTTGGCAATGTCATTGCAAACACTAGAATCGAAGCCGGCCTTTGTTACTTCGGCATCATTTTCCCAGTCCCTGTGGGCTATATGTGCATACGTTCCTGCTGGAGTCGCATGCGTTATTCTTGTGGTGGTCACAATTCCAGTAGATTTTCCAGCTTTCTGTTCACGACATTTGAAAATCATGCGGCATTTAATGGTAATGCGTATACATATGTTTTAAAAAACTATCCTGAAATTCACATTTCAGCGTAATAAGCCTTGTGATTCATATTTCAAACCTGTGCCCATTCTAATATAGAAGACAGTTCATTTTCTTTTCTTATTTGCCCATTGCAGTCGTCCAACAAGAACATTTGGCGATACCCCAATGGTTTTGTAATTCGTCTTTGATCCGGTGAACAAAGCAGTGGCGCTACAAGCTGAATCCGCGACTTGAGCATCGCTACAGAACGTCTATGAGAATGAATCCGCACAAAAAAGCTAATCACAATAACTTTTGATGATGATAATAAAGAAAAAATTATATGGATATGGCATTCCATTAATAATACAGAGCTTGATATATTCCAACCTTAGATGCTCCAAGAAACGGAAAAGTATCCATGTGCAGCTTTGCTTCTTCTCCAAACTTATTATGGTCGTACCTCTGGCCTTTTAGAATTCTTGAAGCCGTAATAGTTGGAACAGACATTCCGTCACCCACGAAGAAGATGATGTTCTTTGCAACTTTTTCAATTGGTTTTGTTTTGATCCGTTCCTTCAAAGCATCTTGGGCGACATTCTTCCAGAACGCAGCAGCTAAAAACAAAGAAAAACCCGTCTATGACTTGGACAGTTATTTGGAAAGTTGTATTATTTCTTTGTTCTTAAGATTTCTCACATTCAGTTCCTTTAACTTTCCTGAATCGTTCCTCCTCAAGACGCTCCCTTTCTCTATAAGTCATCGCAGACAGTTTCGGCCGAACGGTTGTGACATCTGCGAGAGGCGTTCCTTCCGTAA
Organism: Akabosia matsudoensis; assembly: GCA_019593645.1. NCBI lineage: Eukaryota > Metazoa > Arthropoda > Collembola > Entomobryomorpha > Paronellidae > Akabosia > Akabosia matsudoensis. Next base: position 8,348 of record VICI01003616.1, on the reverse strand, counting down.
GGAATGCTAGAAAAATACGATATTTCTTTTAAAAATTTATTTATCGATAATCTGGGAGCAATAATCGATCAAAGTTCATACATGGAACGTGGTCCACATCATTTCTCATCGTCACTGTATGCACTTGGGTATCACATTTCACATATATACACAAACACAAAAATGCTATAATTTTGAAACTTTCCATTTCGAAAGGCAGCTTCCGTACACAGGTTTCAAAAAATTATGCCGCCTTGTCATACACGCGTGCGTCTTAAAGTGACCTTCAATACGTGATTGGATGGGAGGTTCACGAGTTGTTCGACTGGGAATATTTGCATGGAATAAATGCTCCGATTATGACAGAGCACTGACTAATGATTGACAACCAACATTTACTATACTACCACGCATATAAACCTTTAGCAGCCAGGAAACTTAACAACTATTCTTGCACACAATCATCTATGATTGTTCATTTTTCATTGTTAATCAATCACTGTGTGTTGCATTGTATAATCCGATATTTACTCGCAACACAGGTAACCCGTAGACTTTTACGTGGAACGTCATATATAACGTCAGCCGTATTCCCTCTGGCTATAAAATCCATGCAAATATTTCAAATTATCACTTTTTCTCCGTACAAGCCCATTTTTCTCTAGACTTTACTCTCTGTTTTGTCACTAGTCACCACTACGAAGCGAAGGATCTGCCGGATTAAGCAGAAAATCTTCATGCGAACTAAACCTGATTAGCATCTTTTTGTTAATTCATATCCGATATCGCTCTCACTCTTAATAGATAGCTGTATTTTGAGGTGTACGCCACATCGTTTAAATAAAATGAATGCATCAATACTATTTTTGTTTACGTATATAGTCCCATAAGACTTAAGCAAACCTGTAGAGCAGCATGAGATAGAAACGTATTCAATGTAAAATGTCAGTATGATTATGCCAAACTCATCCAAAACTAGTGATTTGCAATACTTGCACTTACTAGTTGTAATCAGTAATCAGTTGCTCTCACGCAAGCAAGCGAGAACTAATGATGCAGGCACACATGCAATGTCCCCCAGGTTTCATATTTAAAGTAGTCTTTGACCGTACGCAAAAGTTCATAGACTGTACTGCTCACGTTTTTGGCTACTTATTGACGGTATCATATAGAAATAGTCTTTAAAAGTTTTTGGCATTTGATCATTTGTCGTTTTCTAATTGTGAAATCAGCGCAGCACGTTGTTGTTGTGAGATTTCATATACGAGCCCGATCGTCTGGTGAGACTTTCCTTGAGAGTTACTCTCAACAATTTTTCAAAACAAAATACCTTTGCGTTCACATGAGTCAAGTCCATCGTATCTTGTTTTTTTATAGGTTTTAGAGTAGCCAATGTTTAAGTACAAAAGATATGAAGGTAGATTTACCCATGTGCCTTTCAAATGAAATTCGATGAACAATAGCACATTGGATTTATGTTTAATGATGTACTTATATTTTTTATTTACCTTTAATTGTTATTGAATTAAGTGGGGGTTAATGTTTTAACTATAAACTGTGTTTAACTTTAAACTGTGTGTTATTGAATGCAGGACTTTTTATTGTAAAAACACTGGTAGTCCTACTCGCAGTGGAATCAGCTCCCAGAAGCCTGTGTAATTGACAAGAAAATCTTGTCAATAAAATCCACGATCCTCAATCCATCCACGTTCATTTTCCTGTTGCAAAAGAGTTTTCATTTTTGGTTTAAAGTTTTTGGAAAACAGATAGAATTCACATTTTGCATACGGAATTTATGGTCAATTCTATACCAAATCCGACATAATTCTTCATTTTGTTCATCACACTGACAGACACATCTTTACAAAAGTCGTCATTATTCACATGCCACATTTTGTTTGGCCCCTTTTTTAGTAGTAGGTTTATAATCCGTTCTCACTGAACGCGACCGTGAAATGGTCATCCTTGGCTTCAAAGGGATGTAGCAGGTGACATTTTTTTTAGGAATTACCTGTGAATGTAAATTAGTTTCATATGATGAGATTTTATATTTAATGCTTATCTTTTTCAATGTGTGATGTGACCAGAGTTATAACTGAATTCGAAAATGGAAGGATGAGGTATATGACAAATTCAGCATTGTTTTTCCAAATATTTGGTTTGGCATATTTGGTCAATATTAAAACGTACGTAAGTAGATGTATGATTTTTAGTCGATGCAATGGACATAAATTCATTTTCAATTTATGCCATAGTTATTCTAAGGATAATTCTATATGCATAACATCAGATAATCAGGCTAACAAAACTTGGGACGAGTACTAGGAAGCATTTCTCCTCCATCCTATCATACTAGCCTGTTGCTTTTCCATCATCACTTCCGGTCAATATTGTACCGCATATTTATAGTAATCTACACCATTGCGGGACTGCGGTGAAGCTTTCCTCCGAATTCAAATAGGCCAAGTTTGGAGAAGGTCAATGGAACGCATGTTTAATCGCGTTTACACGTTGTTTCAGCGATGGTTTTCGTCAAGCGATGAGTAACGTTGTATATACTTGAATTTGGCGGACCTTGAATTTGAAAGCTTTTGAGTTATAATTTTTGATTACTCATTCAGAGAGCAGGATTGGGAAGACATGATGGAGCGAGAAGTTGACGCCCAGGTGGAAGCTGTATTTCAAGTTGCAGAACACGTCGATATTGGTGCTACTGGCAAAGTAACTGTTGGAGAGTCTTTCAGTAGTGATGATAACATTTTACTTTTTAATACCCTCAGTCAGCTCGGAGTCGGAATGGACAACAGACGGAAATTTCGACCTCTTAACATCCCTGTCTTTTTAGTATTTCTTGTTTTATCATTTTGCTTCATAAAATTCACCAATCCCGCAACTTGGAGGACCACCTAATATATACTGTTGCACCGACTAGATACATTCTTTTTCAAAAATTGTTAACGTCATGTATATTTTAGATAAAAAACACTCAGTAATGTATATAATAAATATAGTATATTACATGATTTCGAGCATTCTGGACCTAAACAGCATTGTACTCTGAGTCACCACGCTTTCGCTATGCCTCATCGTCACGTTATGTACACCGATCCACCAGTTTTACATACATACACGCTTAAATAATTAAAATTTAAATCCAAATAAACAAATCTTGAAGTTTCAATACCAAAATAAAGCTATTCTGCTCCGTCCTTCTTTCATATTTCAAGCCCCCGATTGCATTACTCGCAATTGAGTTTTTTGGAGAAAAGTTTCTTTCAACGTCAATGCATGGGCAAGGATAACGATTGTTTATTTGTTTTAAAGTTGAAAATCCGTTCATAGACGTTTAGGAAAAAGAAACACTCGCTTTGTTATCTCAATACGAGTATTTTTTCACATTACTTCACTCTGTAGCCCTTACCTGAAGGCGATTTACGTTTTTCGTTTTACAGCTTCCGAGTTGAGGAGTGAAACTAAAGAATTGTCTGTTGACATGATAAATATCAGTGTGCGTAGCATACCCTGAGCCATATTTCTAGTAATTTCATTCAATATTTCATCTGCTGAAAATAAAATGGTGCTTTTCATTTTTCAAAATCATTAGTAAACGGTCTTTCTTTGGAAACTTGTGTCGGGCGGAACTCGGTAGATTCATTTTAAACCAATTCAGTTCGGAACAGCTATTTTTATAAGTCATGGAAAGGCTGCTGGAGCTACACAGGAAAATACGTTCAAAGCTATGCAAAGAAATCGTAAGTAAAAAGGATACATTATGCAAAACAAGTGCAAAAATGGTAAACAATGTGTTAGGATATCACGAATTGTGTCTTCAGTTCTTTCACAGTCTGGCTGTTATAGTGTTTTCTGGGCTAGTGATTGTGTCAATCGTAGAAGTTTTGAAATTGAAGGATCCGGATGGCAAGAGTAAGTAAAATGAACGCTTAAAGTTGCATAGAGTTCCAGTTTTAGATAATACCTAGGGTCTCAACTCAATGGAAAATGCATATTAACTTCAAACTTTTCAGAAGTACTTGCAGCTTTACTTGGAATCACACATTTTGGTTTGTGCTCCACCGCAATCTTACATCTTAAGTGGTGCGGAGTAATGGAGGTAATCCGGAAAAAATTACAAATCTTTAAGCATTTATTTTTGTAAAACTTACAAATCCCTGTTTTACAGATGAATCCGACCAAGTGTAGAATTTGGATTTACTTGGAAGTGTATAACATTGGAGCGACCACGGCTTTCATAGTGCTCGCAACGAGACACTTTCTACCAGCACCGTTTCACCAATGGACCGGTACTGCACTTCTGCTCATCATTTATTGGTTACCTTTAATAATGTACAAAACATCACAACTATGTCGAATGCTGGAGTTCATCAACATTTTAAACTACTTTACTAGCTCATCTCATTCGCAACGCAAACATTTGTGCAATAATTCTGACCACATGCCTGCTGCGAGTACACAAAAGCAAGGAAATGTTATGCCGTGTCCATCTGACACTCACATTCATTCTACTTTGCCTTGTCAAGTGGCAATTACAAGAGGCAAAATTGCATCCAATGAAGTTAGAGTCAATCCTCCAAATTTAAAAATGAGCAATCCATTAACCGCGGCCAGTCCACAAATGCCATACGAATGGGCACTGATTGATTCAATTAGTGGTGCTATGCCATAATAGAATTGTTAACGCTTGTCATGTATTAAAAAATTGAAACTACGTAGTTGAACAAACGCGGAGGATCAACAGTCGGGATTTTCTACTGCTTTTTAATGGGATAAAAATGCTGCTTATGAGTAGGAAACTTACAGAAAAAATTACGATTTCTCATTGTGTCATCCCTGGTTTTGAAAAGTCAAAATTTCCCTATGCGAAGCTTCCAGTATTCATTAGTTGTTGTCTGCTAATTATAAGTTTACGCATTGAAAAATGTTTGGAAAATTCTACGCATAGAGTTTTCTCGTTTTTTCTTAATTCCATTAAAAATTAAGTCATGAGATGAATTTTAATTACTAATTCGTGTTTACGTTAAGTTATTAGCTACAATGTAACCGTGCGAGAGTTCATAAATAAGTTCAGTATTTTGGCTTTTGTGCAACGCATTTTTAATTAGCTATTCCATTCACATGTCTCAACTTTGTTTACCAACAAGGTAAATATTGTCAAGTTATATGCTTAATTTAGCATCAAAGTAAATACAAATGTAAGGTTGAAGCAAGTATGAAACGTAGTGTTTTTCCAAACAATGATATTTTTATCGCACCTCTCTGTCTGCATTGCCATCACAAGACTTGAGTGCTTGAGTCTCTTCAAAATATTGCGTCTTATTCCGTGTATTTGATAATATGTAATTTAATGTGATGTATGGCATTTGTTTACACAGCTTCTATCGGTATTTTTTTCATGGAAGTGTCATAGGCATGATGAATGATGTAGCAGTAAAAAAAAAGGTTGGATTGGAAAGTTGAGTGATACACAAACAGTCAAAATCTACCAACTAAGGTTTGAAAGAAATATTGTCCAATCAGATTGCATTTTCGGCAAGCGGTTCATACACCTGGATCTGAGAATTAGCATTTAGCGTGTGCTCAATTCGTGTTGATGTTTAATATGAGCTGTCAAATCATGAATTTTAATGATATTCGAACCGTATTTAAGCATGTTTGCTCTGAAACAGGTATAATCATTGTAAATTTTGACCTGCATCAAGTTACAGTGCAACCACTTTAATACACAAAAAAATCTCTTGGTGAAAGTGTGCATTATTGAGAATAGAACAAAACTTTCTCGTTGTTTACAAGACACTATTTGAACGTCAAAATGGCAGAGTTTGCTTTCTTGGCATACTACAAGGACTACCCCGCTGACAAAGCTATCCGGAATACAACCGTAAGAAAATACATATACAAATCGCAACGGGTATCCTACTCAAAATATGTTCAAGACGAGGGAGCTCAATTCAAAATGCTTCATTTTTCAGAGAAGTCAAAGCTTGACCGGTTACGAGAAGTTATTCCAGCGTCAGCGTGGGGCTAGCATGTGCTCCAATTTAACTCCTGTCATGGAGCATGAGGCTGTTGAGACTGTTGCTGCTGTGAAGAAGTCGAAACGACGGTTCTCTTTAGACGCTCTTTTTTCAAAGAAGAAGAAGCAAGATAAGGCGAAGGATAAGGGTAAAAGGGGCAGCACCGACTCTACCTCCTCTGTTGAGAATGAAAATATCAATCAAACCCAGAAGTCTAATGCACGAAAAGACTCGACCACAAGCCTAAAGATGAGCAAAAATGCTGCAGATTTAACGGCCTACTGTTTCACATGAACGTTTTGTTTTGTGTTTTCGAGCGGACTAGACAGACCGTTTTGTTTAAACAATGCAGCAAAGTATTCTCAAGTATGACTCATTTTGTTAATGTAAACTTAGGTGTTTTATGAATAAAAACAAATCTTCTATTATGTAAACGTAAATCCAAACAACATCATTAAACTATGCAAGTGCTTTTCATATATGCGTATGCGTACATTTTATGAGCCATATGCATCTTTTAATCTTGAGTTTACTTGCAGCAGTTCAAACAAAAAGCTAGACTTTGAAATGTCAGACCTTTGCATCTAAAGTTGGAATTTCAAGGCTGACATTTAGATACGGTTACACTTTATGTGGGCTACGTGATATTGCTCTCCAACTGTGCATCATCCTAACGATAGTGATACATGATCAAGTTTTTAACTGAAGGAATTAGAAGCTTGAACAAATCTCCAGTACACTTTCACCAATACAAAGTTTCGCAGAACTACAATTCAAGACCTTAACGAACAATAAATTCACACAATAGTTCGCGTTTTAGAGTCTTACGAAAGGTTGAAGGTATAAATAGACTGTCGACTGTCATCATAATGAATAAACATTGCATGTTTTAGCCTAAATTAGTTTTTATGGCACATTTATGTCAAGACCTGAATACATGATTAGTCATCGGTAAAATATCAATATTGCTTTAAAAATGCATACAATAGGAAAAAAACACTACAAACAAACTTTTTAGAATGATCAGGAACGTGACATTATCCAGAATGCAGGAAATCTGCCGTGAGGAGCTATAGGAAAACATTCATTTTTTCAAGTATTACGCGGTGAGCATTTAGGTTATCATTGTATTGCAGCTGTATAAAATTCAATTATGCTTGTAAGCATTTTTTAACCAAACTGGCGCGTCTAGTTTAGAAATGACCTCTTATTGAAAATGTTGTCAAGATTTACTCACATTACCCTTAAGCAAACGAGTAGAAAATCCATTAAAAAGCATACATAGGTACGTATATTCTGTTTTAGCACAAATTAAATGAACCCATTCCACCAATTAGTCAGCGTCTCACTACTGCCTGCAATTACTTTTAGGATAAAATAAACCAGAAAAAACTTGTCCAACTATCAGCAAACATCAATAACTCTACTATAATTATAGACTTTCATAGTTTCGCAACGTCAGTGAAGGACATACATTATTGAATGCTTCACTCTCTGGCAAACTAAAAAAAGCTGTCGATAAATCTATCATTATTTACATGATATGTGCGAAGAGCTTGCTCTATAACCCAAACTTTTCGTTGGATATGTCAGACTACTAAATTGTATTATAGAGAAAATAGAGATAAACAAAACAATAAAAAAATGTTATTTTCGCAACTCAATTATCCACACATTCATAGATAGCCGACAAATACTACTCAAATCCTGATTATTTTTTGCCAGGCATGGAACAAGAAAATAATTCGGCTCGCCTGGGTAGTACAAGTAAAATCTAAACCATGTTATATTGCATAGAAGGCTTTTTTTATATCTCCGCTTGAGAAGCATGATTGTATTGCAGTTTGGTTCTGTTAGATTAGATGTGTACACGAGTTCATCTGGGCTTGGGTGGAATAGGGAGCTGGCAGACGCATTTGGAACGGTTGTTAACAAGTGCTTGTAATTTGAATAAATTACAAAGTGGTTTGCTTTCAGCCCCACTATCATAACTCGGAGAGAGAGAGTTGTAGTGTGAACATGGGCAAAAACAGATTACAGATTAGCTAAAGCGCTCAGGTAGTACATCTGCGCATCTCTCCACTTGAGGGAGACCTGTTACAAGCTCTTGATCGATGTGATTGTTTGTTCCAATTTGACAAACAGTGTTAGTTTTTTGATTGATTCGCAATTTTTAAAAATCCTCTGTGAATAAATACTGTGCGCGCACTTTGCTCGCGAAAATGTAAGATCTTTTTTATTACTTTATTTTCGTAGTTTTTAAAATAGACAAGCTTTTGATGTGAGGCTCTATTGTTCGTGGAATATCAAAAGTGTATTACTTTTTACAGGTCGGCA
>VICI01003615.1:0-12792 GCA_019593645.1 Akabosia matsudoensis | reverse complement strand
AAACTTCTAAAATGCATGAAGCTCGTTCACTTAGCTCCTTCCATCTCCTTTTTTAGAATTCTTTGTCTAGAGCGTAGTAAGAAAAATTCTAAAATGATTGAGGTTCGGTTACCTGGATCCTTCCACCTAATTTCTAAGGAATTCTAAGTCTAGGGCGTAGTAAGAAAAATTCTAAAACGAAGGAAGCTCGCTCATTTAGATCTTTCAAGCTTCTTTCTAAAGGATTCCTTTTCTAGAATGTAGTAAGAAGAATTCTGCAAAATAATGTTAACTTTTACACTCGGTCTCCCCCAACTCTGTTCTAGTATCTTCTGTTTCTTAAGTCTAGAAAGAAGCTTTCTACAATGTAAGAAAGTCGTACTCTCATTCCACTACAGCAATCTCGTTTACTTCAAACTTTCCGTCGTTATACTGTAGAACCGCCATTTTAAATCCGCAGCCTACATAAAAAAGCTTGTGAAAAATTTTACTTACTGTCCTCCAATTGTCGTCTAAATCATCGCTTTCCCTAAGTGTGCAAAGAAATATTCTAAAATCAGTTAAACTCGCTAAAGTTCTCCTTTGTGTTAAAATGCCGATTTTGTAAACTACTTCATTGTTGTCTCCTTCGCCGATTTTCAAATCTACAGATGTTAGTCAGCTGAATAATTATTGTTTTTTACGCAATATAAATCTCTGTACTATTAAAATTTTTATTGTTATAAGCATTAAAATTGTTAAATGGTCCAGTGCCATATTTTAACCTATATCAGACATAAAATAATATAGAACACGAGCGCAACTCGTAAAATGCTAAACATTTGTAGTCTAGTCTAGTCACACAAAACCATACAACCTACAAACATCGAAAGATGCATACGTCCAATAGAATCAAACTCTTCGCTAAGCATCAAAATAATAAAAAATCACTGTTTCTACACCTCTACTGTTATACAGTCATAATTTCCTAACTAAAGTCATAAATCTAGAGTTGCCTTCATCCATACAAATAAAGCTGCTTTACGTCGAGGACTAAGAGCCGTTCCTTTAGGTTGGCATGCTGTAATCTTGTCATCTGGAAATATAATACACAAACGTTTCGAACGATTTTCGGGCACTGTATAAAATATGTTTGATGAAAAATATAACTGTGTGTTTAAAAAAAATTGGTTGGTTACCACAGCACGCTCAAGACGCAAAACACGTAATTTCGTGAAACTTTGCAATATCTCTATTGCTTTTATTCCAAAGCCTACCCTTCGGCCCTTTTCCCTCGCGTAATAGCTGTTGGGATTGGAATAACCGTTCACGTTAAAGAATCGCTTAAATTCCTTATAAGCCCTCCTCTCAACCCTGCCCTCTTCACCCTCATCAGGTTCGCATTTCCAGTATTTGAGCATGCATCCCACTTGACGTTCTTCTTGGGACATCAATGTATCCCGGTGCCACTGATCTTTCGCATTTTTATCCACATCGTCAGTGTGCTCGAAAGTTTCTAAATCTGAACAAGTTAAGATAGATTAGTTCAATCAATTTGAAAAATCACTCAATTCCTACATTACATACTATATAAATTGCCTTACCAGGAAAATCTACCGCCAAAATTTGTAAAATCTTCCAATTAACGTTTCCGTAATTTTTGAAGCTATACAACGAATACTCCTTGTACGCAAGTCCGCAAGGCCCAAAAAAATTCAACGACTTTAACGCAGGACAAATCTTTGGCAAGTATTTTATAAGTACGTGAAAATGAATTAGGCCATGTGTCAGTACAATCCCATTTTCAATTTCACAATCTTCAAACCGGTTCTGTCCATGAATGCGTTCATCCCGAAAATTCAATTTGTTTACGTTCTGGAACAATGACAATAAATCTGCAATGTTCTTAGGATCCAGGTTGTTGAAAAATGTTATCTCCTGTACTCCAGTGAAAACCCGAGTCGGGTAACGCGACTTCCGAATTATTTTTCGTCTACGAGAGTCAAACGTTATTTTCCGTAAGTTGGGCATTCGGTCTAAAAACTTGTACGAAGTCTGGACGGAATGAGAGATTGTAACATGTTCCAATTTTTCAAAGGAGCCGTGACCAAATTTGTCTAGATTTATCCCCTCGGCAGCAAGGTCAGTTAGTTGCGAATTATCAACGTTGTCAAAGATTCCAATGCAACCGCAAGATCGAGGGTTCCCCCTCCATGCAAAATTCGTCAAAGAATTATTCCAAAATGACTTTATAGCTTGTGGAAATTCCCTCTCCAAAAATTCGATCTGCAGCCACAACTTGAGGCTTTTCAGCTCAAGTGCATGTGATTGAGTAGATTGCAGCATCCTTCTAGCAAAATATTCGTTTGCAAAGTGATATTCAATTTCCTGTGGAAACACATAATTTAAGCGTACAAATTTTCACAATGCCATACTTTTTACGACCGAAAGTTTTGAAGAAATAAGTTTTTACCACGAGCTTTGGGAAACACTTAAAAATCCAATCGTAGAAGTTCGTAGAGAAGTTAATCTTGTTTTCTTCCCTGAATTTAATCAGTCTTGGATTGGGTTCTATGATTTCATCGAGAACTCTTAATTCAGCTGAACTTTCCTTCTTGCGGTCCGACCTTATTTGCACTTCAAATAGTGCAAGCACAGTCAAATTGGGGAATGCATCAAGCACAGTTTGCTTAAAGTCAACAACAGTATCGAATTTCATGTGCTTCAATTGAAGACTTAGCAATGTCTCCCGGAAATGAAGTGGTAACCAGACAGGAATGCCTTTTAAGCAACAAATATGCCGAACTTTACTCAAACTACGGCTCACTTCTTGTCCATTTAATACTTTGTCAGAATCTTCAAAGGGTATCTCAACGCGAACCCAATTGTTGGCGACATCACACCATGTTTTGTTCACTAGTCTTGCCGTGCGTAGACTTTTCTTGTCAAAATAGCGAAAGAGATTGTCCAACACCTAACAAACATTTTCTAATGAATAACAGTGAAAAGTACTATGGATTTATATCTCAATATTAAAAAAAACTTACATCAACGCAATCTCCAAGTTTAACGGCACACATTTTAGACAACCAGACAGATTCAACGATGTTTTCCTTCTTTACACAGTAATACACTGCCAATACTTAACACTGCAAATTTTCAAAAGTACAACTTATCACAATTAACAGTTTTCAAGCGTACAACGTTTCAAATTTACGATTTGTCAAACTCAATTGTACAAAAATTCACGATGCACAATTTACGGATGTCCAAAGTGATGTCTTGCAATCTCCAACTTTAACGGCACGTATTTTAGACCAACAGCCAGATGCACTTGTCCTCTCCTATCCCCGTGTGCACAGCAATCCACTACATATATTTCAGTCCTACAAATTTTCAAAAGGGCAACTAAGGACACTTAACAGTTCTCAAACGAATTTTCAAATAGCAATTGTTTTTAAAGCACAAAAAATTCAAACGCAGTCAAAATTATTTGTAAACTGATTTCAACGAGGGCAAGAAGAGCACACATTACTTCAATTTTCAACATTTCCATTTGAATATCCGAAGTGATGTGTCGGTTTCCGATATTGTCTTTTCTAGCTGTTACCTTGAGTAATTTGCCAGTTTCAACTTTTTCCTACTACCTAATTCTTCTCTAATATAGAAAGAAAAATTCTAGGCTCGAACAAACTACCCACTGTAAAACGATGGTTCTTCAACTCATTATTTCTAACGACAGGATACAAGGTACTCTTGATCTGTTTTCTCGCCGACACAACTCATCGAAAAAACTAGCGCCATGTCTACAGTTGACACCATAGATGCCTACAGTGGACACCATAGATGCCTACAGCGGACACCATAGATGCCTTCAACGGACAACATACATGCCTACAACGGACACCATACATGCCTATAGCGGACAGCATACATGTCTACAGCGGATGGTTTTTGAGCCAACGGATTGTTGTCCCCTTATACAACAGAAAGTATAATTTAACTCATAACTGCAGAACGGAATGAATTTCAATTTTTCGTTTCCAAACCTAACAAACCTAACGTACGCGCTTCGCGCGCTAATGCAGAAGTACATGTCCTATAACTAGTCAGCCTGAAAACCCGGCAATTTCAGCCCCAGCTCATTAGAAAGCATACTTTCCATTATATTATGTGACAACAAACCCACAGCTCAAAAACCTTCTGCTATATACATGAATGGTTTACCCTGTAGACATATCCAGTGTTTGCTGTAGAGATCCTACCAAAGAAACTGCGTATTTTTCCAATCCAATGATGTTTGTGGTATCAAAAACAAGTTTGGTTCAGTATGAACATTTTTATTTTCCGTTGAAAATGAGAACAATAGTAGTAACAGTGTTTCATGAATCATAATAATAATAAAAGGTAAGCAGTCCACATATAGCAATTATAACTTCATTGATTTTTCTCCTCCTGTTCTTCGTCCTCGTCGTCACTTATGTCTGCAAAAAAACATTTAGAAACATATAATCAACCATTCTGTATATAATTTACAAAAGACCGTACGCAAATCACTACACTCACCAAAGGCCAAGACATATTCCATCCATACAGGGGGAAATTTGACTCTCTCTTTTTCAATTGCATCAATAAGGCACCTAAAGTCGAAGAGATTTCCAGGCAGCATTTTAAATGCGTGTCTGTTGATTTTCCTTGACAGTGACGATATAACGAACGTTTCTGCAGTTGTTTCTTCCAGATTCATTTTGACTACCCCTCCAAAAGTCTTGATAAGTTGCTCATGATTCTGTGCAATTGCACAATCAATAGCATCAGAACAGTCCCGTAAAATGAAAAATGTTTTATTGGCAAACAATTGGCTCGGTTTGATTTTGAGCTCCTGCACATTTTCAAGCTGTATGCCAGTGTCGTTCAGCTTCTTTAGCTCTCGTAGCTCAATCAGTCGGGCCTGCATTACATCTAAAATTCGACAATCTCTACGGTGTATGTATTCCTGTGCATCTAGCAGCTTGACACCGTAAATCATTTCCATGTACTGATCAATCACGTCAATCCATCGTTGCTGAATTTGTTCAACTGAAATCACTTTATTCTAGATAAAAAAACACGTGAAGATTTTATTACATGATCAGCATAAGATCTCACACTATTTCATACTACTGTAAAAAAAAATTATACTTACGCATTTTCTGATTCGTATCTGGTCTCGTATTTCTTCCCAAAGCGCTCTTGATCCAAAATTGACTTCTTCTTGACTTAACCAGAAATCTAGAATCGCGCGATCATCCTTTGAATTCAGCCTGAAATCCATTTTAAACTTTTTGTCGTGGACGATCTTACCTTCACGACGGCCCGGATGATACTAAAACTCTTCAGTCCGAAAACAACAGCAAAAATGAGCTCGCAAGTCGCCAAGTTCCACCACAATCAAATTACTTTCTTTATTACGAATATTTAACATTTAACATCTGAGTATCTTCAGTACTAATAAATTCATTCGGGGATAAGTTTATTCAAGAAATATTCCGTAATCCGTTATTTTGCTCCCTTAAAATGCTTTACAAGTAGCAATAAGCGATCGAACTGACTACTTTCTATGGCATACTTTGCCTGAACGATTTCTAAAGCCTGATTCCAGTCGTTCTTCTGTCCTATAAGGCGTTGTACAACATTTTTGTCAATCTTTTCATCGCAGTAAGCCTGATTCTGTAAATGAATAGAATAAGAATCTTAATTGGATCCAGCTTAAGAATTTAATTCACATTGACATATTTTGACAAATAGCAGCTCACGTATTTTTGAACAGTAAGAGAAAGCAAAGCAGCTGGTGTGATTAACAGGTTTGTTTCCATAGCAGTTTTAACCAATATATGCGACAATCTCCTCTCTACGTCACCTTCTCTCTCCATCTTCATACGCAAACGGCTGAGCTCATAATTCAAATAATTTAATTTTGCAGAAGGTTGGCGTTCAGCACTACCCGCATCGTCTTGGCATTGATCCTTGTCCTTATCGCTTCCGAATGTTGTTTTTATGTCTAAGTTTTGAAGTAAACGTAACATTATTTCTTGGTCAATCATAACAATCGATAATGTTTTTCGAAAAGCCTAGTTACCTGGTTTCCAGCAGAACTGGTCAAAGTCTGCCGGGGACCACACTTCTTCACAATGATTCTGGCCTTTCCTGCCAAGTAAGTTGTACAAAGCTTCGCGACGGTAAATTTTTCCCTCAACTTTACAAAAGGCTTCCAGATTTTTCCTGGGACATTCGCACGCAAATATCAGACCACATTTTTGAATTTCGGACAAATTGAACCTCACAAGTCCTCCATGAATCTATGAAGATTTGCAATATTTCAAAGCAAAATGACATGATTGTATCATAAAAAATGTTTTGCTAATAGTCGGCCACCTTGCTACTTACTCTGACTAAATATTCCACTTGAGTTGCTGATACCCAGTCCAACAAGTCGCCGTCATCTCGAAGAACCAAAAACTCATATCCTAGGAATATTTGGGCAGGAAGAGTGAAACCAGGAACATCTAGTGAAATTGCACCTGGTTGCTTGGACGCAAATAACGTGGGAAGCTTCCTGATGTTCTATAAAAGTAAATAATTACTAATGCAAACCTCAACCTTACTCAAGGTTAGTAGAGTCTGATCTATAGTACATGAGCACTGAAAGGTTCATTAGGAACTGGGTACTCGTCTTCACAAGGATCCCACTCCTGAAGTAAATTGGAACTTCGATAAAAATTATGGCGCAACGTTCTTATAACATCCAACCTGGTGCTAAGACAATTCATTTGTTCCTCCTCACTCTGCTCCTTCTTCCATCCATACGCAGCTTTATCTTTCACCGTAACTCGACATATCTTTCCCAAGGACGGATCGATAACTTCTGTCCAAAGGTGTTTCATTGCTTCAACAGGTAAAATCAGTCCCTAATGCAATGAGAATACCGATGAGTCACACAAATAAGTGATTTTACCGCACAAGACTTGTTAAATTCTTAAACGTACCTGCTTACGTAGTTCACCTTCAAGCCGAACCCATATTCTGTCGTCGTTCAAGTCAATTTTTGGCTGGGCGAACCAGTGCTCGATAATGTAACGAATATGCAAACCAGTAACTCTTGGTTCCGCCATAATTTCACAATGAAAGTTTTTATTTTACTACCTTACTGGCACTATCCACGAAAATTTTATTTTTTATAGGAAAAACGTCTTTTTAAATGATATTTTCAGCTCCAATTTTAAGTCTCCATCTGCACAAAGGTACTACTCAACCGCTGTCTCACAAGCAACTGATTCTTATTTTATGAAATCTTATTGAATAACTAAACGAATATAATATTGATGCAAACTCCCATGATTCCACCGGCATCTATTATATTCCTAATACAAGTTTTTAGACGTTGTTTAATTAATGACGGAGGTGGCCAATAAATCCACAACACTCGCAGAACTAGGGAGGCTTAAGGCCCGCCCAACTGTTTCACTAATCATTGCTGTACTCTTATCTGGATAGTTACGCCGAACGAAATACTTGTAAAACTCGAAAACTTGTGCTTTCTTTTCAATGGAGAGATCGCCAAATGATATTGTAGGAGTAGAACTTGTTGGCAACACCCAGGCAATTCTCTTTGGGCTCGTTGCTAAAGGATAAAGAAAACAAATGGAATTGCTTCTGTACAAGGTTGCTGTGCCTACTTGCGTAGTCCTAAGCTTAAGCGTGGACACATCTGTAATTTTTCTCAGTAGCTCTCGTGTCGCATGTAAAACCGATATTTGTGAATAATTTCTGGTTTCAAAGATGATTTCAACGAATTCACGCACGCTCAATGTACAAAGGCTAGAGTCTTCAAATTTCGCAATTAAAGACAATATCTTCTGTGGCTCTTCCTGAAAACAGCTCTTATTGCTGAATAAGGTTTTAGATGCAAAGGTTTCTAGAGCTCTCCAGACAACTCTCGCTACTTCATCGAAATGGTTATTTCGCTTCTCCAGTGGCACGTTGTAGTTAGCGAAAGCTAAATAAGTCTCATTGAACGTTGCTGCGTCCTCTCCTCCCACGTCATATTCCAGAGGTTTCCAAGCATTTATTGACAAACATTGTTTTCTTCCTGAAAGTTCCAATACTCCATTTGATTCAGTGACAGCAGAGCACCAATTGAGTCCCAAGAAAACATTTGGAGAGTTATGGTATGTAAGCTTGTTAACACCCAACATTGAAAGTAAATCGGTGGAGAATCTTCTGGTTGCAGCTGATTGCCAATTACTTCTACCATATATCCACAATGAAAGTAATGCTTCACACGCGGCGACTAATTGGATGTGATCTATAAATTGGTAAAAATGCATGTCTTTAGTTCTATTAGTCATCAATATTTATTATGATAACATTATTGCTTTTACCTGAATTTGGGATAGATTTTAGAATTTTATTCTTCTTTCGATTGCTGCTGACATGTTCAACTGTCTTTTTCAGCGTATTGACAAGTACCACAAGCGTAGAGTCCACGTATTTACGAAACATGGACATTGAGCACGCACCTAGTGCTGTTCGCGGCCCACTACCGTATATTGCGTCTGATAGGTGGACAAATTTGCGAAGAATGTCTGGAAAACTTACAAACGTTGCACAGTTTGACGTACACATGAATACCAAAGATTCTACTGTTCCTGATGTTTGGTAGTTCAAAGCATTGCGAAACTGGCTCAATTGTTCAATCCAGTTGCTGACTTTCGCCAGTTCTTCTTTGGGACTGCAGCACACTGCCTCCATTATCGGGGAGTTGAATGCTTTCAATTGACGTAAATCCTCAACCATTCTACTTCTGAGCTTGATATAATGAGCATCAAGGAAACCATTGAAACCCAAGACTGTACTAGGGTCAACGTTCACAAACAATTCTCCATGATTATGAATGAACATATGACATCCCTCGTACTCAATGCGTTTAGAAAACGCCAACTCAAGGAACTTCTTTGTGTTCCAAAATAGCACCTTCCCTGGTTCCGTAAATCTCTGACAAATCGTAATTCCCATGCTGTCCGCAGTTTCAGGTTTCATGTATTGTAAAGTGCCTCTAAGCATGTACAGCTCCATAGGCGGGGTATGTTCCGGTTTATCTAGCAAGAACCAGCACTGGTAGCTCAAATGACAGAGCTCATTCTCCATCTCGGTCGCTAAAAGTGCACCGAACGTTCCAAAGTCCTTTCCGAAAACTTTAATTGGCTTCCGACTACAGTCTTGACAAAACGGGCCCTTAACCAACTTTTCAAAATTCTTGCAACAGATCCTTTTTTGCACGAGCTTGCCTGTTTCCGTATCAGCCAGGCCAGCTAGAGACGAATCAACAGCTGCAATAAACGCCCTTCTAATTTCCTTCCAGTCCATTCTGGCGTTTTTCTGGTTTTTGATTACAAGAACGCTCAAACGTAATCCTAGAATCGTTGAAAGCAACACTCTTGTTCCGCTGCATTCCGCAAGGTTCTTCAGACCTTTGTACTCGACGTAGTTTGCAGCATCCAGTAACACACTCGTCGGTAAGGATATATTGTATCTTGTCCCCAAAATCTTAAAGTCCCGTCCCAAAACCCAAAAACTTTGAATAAGATTAACTTGCTTCAGTTCTTGTGGCTGATACATCCTGTCCACTTTAAGGTTGCAAGTCGCTTTGCACTAATATCCACAATACACTGCAGCACAAATATTCGACTCAAAAGCGGTGCTTTTACTGACTTTGATGAGAAGCGAGTGTGAGCTTTCGGTTCAATTATTCTCCGAAAATCCACCATTTCATATAATAGGCCTACAGGGGAAATTCTTGTGTCCGTTGAAGAAAAATCCTTCAAATAGCCTGCCTTCAGGTTATGATGAGAAAAAAATTAATTCTCAGACAGTACGAACCCATGAATCATAAGAGTTTTACCATTTACTTCTTTGCTGACTAAAATATACAAATGGCTATAGTTAAGGTATGCGTATACTTTTTCAGATTTACATCTTCCTCACATGCTAAGTGTCCGTGCACATACATTGCCCAAAATAGAATATAAGGGTTCAAACCTAATAATTGTGTATAGTATTTCCACGAATGTACGAAACATAAATCATGATAAAAAAACTTCTGCCTTCTATATTTTCATATATTTACACCTGTTTTTATTGTTTTCAAGCATATTATTAATGGACAGAAATTAAAATGAGCAGTGAAATTGACTCGAATTCATTGACTAAATGATATACAAAACTAGTAAAGTAAAATAAAACAGTCATTTTTATTCTGATAACGATTCTTAAATTCTGAAAGAGAACACTACTAACACGAGTGTGCTGATGAGTTTTCAGGCACTCACGAAATAAGTTTAGGAAGTTCGGCCTGGTTTTCTAGCGCTTTAAATCTCCAGAAGCGATTAAGTATTTCCTCACATCTTCAAACTGCTCGTGGGTACAAAGAAAATACTCTACGTCGTAATATAAGGCAAAGCCCCGCAAGAAGACTCTGCAGTAATGTTCGACCGGCTTCTGCGCAATAAGTTCGTCATTAATCAAGGTCTTAAGGACTTTTTTGAAGGATGGCACACCACTTTCCTCTCGTTGGTAATACAATAACCCCCAGAATATTGTCATTTTCAAGACCTAAAAAAGTGTATAGGGTTATAATTGCATTAATTCAAGATGTCTAAGATATGATTGGAGAATTTTTGAAATCTTACGTAATTTCGGTACTTCGACTCTCCGTCTTCGTCCTTTCGACCATTGCGCCAGTTGCAAAATCTGACACCAAACCGCTTCTTCAACTCAACCTAGAATAATTGAATCAATGCAACCATTTAAAAATTCAATCAATTCAAACACTTCAAGTCTGCCGTCCCGCGAATTTTACATACCATGTCCAACTTCCTGGCAAGAATAATTCTAAGGCTCTCCTTCAGTGGAACTCCTCTCATCCTTTTCAACTCTGCATCTGGTAGCTCCTGAAGAAGCCTTGTGACTAGATCCAAATGCTGCAGCAATTCTTTTGCTTTGTCCCGGTGGCCATCTCTAGTCGGAACCGCCAATTTAAACCTTTCGCCTAGGTAAGAATAGCAATCCCAGCTTGAGATTGTGTCAAAGGACACATACTTGCAGACTTTAACTAAATCGTCGTAGGCTCTGAGACGGAAATGACTTCCTTCTGACACGCCAAGCTCAAGGTTGTTGTACATGTTTTCCTAGTTTGTTTCAACATAAAAAACGCACAATTAGTTGAGATGTGTGAAAATACTGGCTCTATATGTAACTAATTTTCTAGACGGCTTTTTCTAAAATGGAATCTCGAAGGAATTTTTGAACGCCGCAATTACTGATATTGGGCATTTGTGTGAAAACATGAACAACTTAATTTATACTTCTTCACTTAAAATGACGTTTAATATAGTATCGAGTATAAAGAAGCTAAACGACTAAAATAAGGTAAGAAATTATTTGCCTCAATGAGTGCTGAGCATTGAATATCTTACCAACTCTGCTTTGCGTTGCAATACCGGGTTGTTGCTTGATTCACCGAGTTTAATAGCAATGCCTCCAGGACACATCTCCAGAACTTGTTTCACGCAGGTTTTGTACACTCCGTATTCCATTCGACTACTACCACCAAAATACCGCCAAGCATCCTCACTGTAGAGCGTTCCTCTTGTCAAGTACGGCTTCGCATTATACAAATCTAAACGAATGGCGCGTCTATCTTCTTCTGGAAAACTATCGGGTGGTTGAAACTTTCTCCTCTCTGTGATCAAATTTATAACACAAGATTTACTTGTTGGGCCAGCTCCTTTAGGATTCTTCAATGTCTTCATGTGAGCAACGTAATCCGCTGTATTCCGAACATTGAAGGCTTTAAGATAGAATCGAAAATATTCTTCAATAAACGCAACATCAAACGATGAAGTATCCAAATATCTTCGCACTTCCGTCGCACAAACACTGCTTTCAATAATAGCGAAAACATCTTCATTAAATTCTCCCGATATCCTCTTCCAATTAAACAGCTGCAAAGCCACACTAGTAGGAATTTGCTCATATTTTGAAAGGGCCATCTTTCACAAAGGAATAATAAACCACAGCACAAACCGAAGATAATACGACAAAAAACCCTTTCACGCAGCAAAAAAACGAACTAAGTATAAACACATTGGTGTTACATAGTGCTCTCTGCTCTATATGCAAAATTTCCAAAGCTTTGAAATTCTTCCCTACATCAAGTGTTCAGATAAAATAACATCAAGTTCATATTTTCGTACAAGCAGTATCTCTTATATAACTGTTAAGAGAGCTATTGTAATTTGCAATCATGTCTCTCATATCGTTGTTGCATTCCTAATATTTCGTCCAGTATAGTTCAAAACAAGACCATTTCCATCTCCTTTATCTAGACTTCTTTGTCTAGAGTGTAGAACGAACAATTCTAAAATTAATGAACCTCCTTCACTTAGCCCTTTCCATCGGCTTTGTAAAGAATTCTCTTTCTAGAGGGTAGTAAGAAAAGTTCTAAGAAGAATGAACCTTATTATACTCCTTTTCAGCGTCTTTCTAAACAATTTTTTTCTAGAGCGTAGTAATAAAAGTTCTAAGAAAAATGAAACTTATTCTCTTCCTCCGTTCCAGCGTGTTTCTAACAAAATCTTTGTCTAGAGCGTAGAAATAAAAGTTCTAAGAAGAATGAAACTTATTCTCTTCCTCCGTTCCCGCGTCTTTCTAAGATATTCTTTTTCTAGAGCGTAGTAAGAAAAGTTCTAAAATGAATGAAACTTATTCTCTTCCTCCGTTTCAGCGTCTTTCTAA